>CAKNXH010060247.1:66963-83610 GCA_932178445.1 Andricus quercusramuli
AATGGTGTATTAAAAAAACACTGCCCTGCAAATTTTAATTTTTTTGATGCGAATCAGATGACACCTAGTGTTTCCGAATGTATTTTTCGAGCTGAATACGAATCTGGGTTGAAAAACTTCCCACCACATCACGTTCTTGAAAAAATATGGTTTGAAACCTCTGAAAACGGCGTTTTCAGCCATTTTTGAAAAATTGTAGAGCTGAACCATGATGTGCTTTAAACTTCGCTAATATCAGAAATTAATGGCTAAAAGAAGCCCTTTTAAATGAGCCGTATGCCAAATTATTCGCATGCGCCCTTAGAACGGGGGTGTGTTTTTGTCTAGGGATGGAGAAAGAAAATGAAAACAGAAAGAATTTCAACAGTTTCAAGAAAATCCGTTTAAATTTCCAAATATCGTCCACCATATTGGATCCACCATTTTCTATTTTAATAATGTAACTGTATATTTGTAATCAGCGACCCTGAAAACCCCCGAGTAACAAGTTTCAAACGAATAAGATCAAATTTTGAAAAAATGGTCCGCCATATTAGATCCGCCATTTTGAATTTTTATAACCTAAATGCATATTCATAATCGGCGACCCTTAAAACCTTCAAAAGCACTGTAAATTTTATTATGCCTGGGCGTGGGTGTGAGTATGTTGAAATCTTTTCTGTTTTCATTTTTTTCCTCTACCCCTAGACAAAAACACACCCCCGCTCTAAGGGTGCT
Source organism: Andricus quercusramuli (assembly GCA_932178445.1). Taxonomy (NCBI): domain Eukaryota; kingdom Metazoa; phylum Arthropoda; class Insecta; order Hymenoptera; family Cynipidae; genus Andricus; species Andricus quercusramuli. The sequence continues at coordinate 67,681 of CAKNXH010060247.1, forward strand.
TGACATTAATTTGGCATATGGCTTAATTGGAAGGGCTTGTTTCAGCATTTAATTTCTGATATTAACGAAGTTTGCAGCACGTGATCTTTCATCTCTATTTTTCAAAAATGGCTCAAAAATACCGTTTTTAGGGGTTTCAACACCTATATTCTCAAGAACGTGAAGTGATGGGAAGTTTTTAAATCCAGATTCTTGTTGAGCTCGAAAAATCCATTCGGAAACACTATGTGCCATCTTATTCGCAAAACTAATATAGGGCAGTGTAATAATTATTAGTATGGTTTTATTTCGTGCACACTTTTTTTTTCGAAAATCCAAAATTTCCCTATGTTAATTAAATGGGATTTTGAAGTGCCCGGTGGCACATGTTAATATTTGAATTTCGAAAAAAAACACGGTTTTTCTTTCTCCGGAAATGGAAACTTTGGGGGTACTCTGTAGCTCGAAACGCGTTTTTTGGACCACCCTAATATACATAGAACGTTCCACCAAATCGTCAAAAGTCAAAAACTAAAACAGTAACTCTTAAATGAAAACCGTAATTTTTTCAAGTTTTAATATTAAAAATTATATTTTCAGGCAACGAGTAACCGTACCAGTAGCAGCAGGCTAGCCACTACGATAATAAAATTTCCGAAAATTGTCGAATTGTAAAATATCCGAAACTGTCAAATTCCCGACACTAGAAAATTTCCGAATTTGAACAATTAATTTCTTTTTTTAATCATTATTATTTATTTATCAAAAATACAATAATGAAATATTTGTATTGGAGAAAAAGTTATTTTGTTAGTGTTCAATGTAATTTTTTAATTATGTTTTAAATTTAAAATAACAATAATTGAAAAAAGAATGCCTCAATGCAAATTTTTTTTTTGAGTTTTAAATTATTGTTATTTTACATTTCAATTATAATGTTAGAAAATACATTAGACAACCAACAATTTCTTTTTGTCAAAATATTTTATTATTGTATTTTTATTCAATAAATATTATTAATTGAGCAAGTTTCTTTTATTATTTAAATTCGATAATTTTCTAGTGTCAGAAATTGTTCAGTATCGAATATTTTATAATGTGGCAATTTTCTGTCGGAAATTTTCAAATTCGCTAATATTAATTGTTCGAAAATTTCATTATTCGAAAATTTTCCAATACGTGATTTTTATATTTCGGCAATTTTATAATTTCAGCAATTTTAAATTTCGAATATTTTTAAACTAGGTTTATTTTTCCAAGCATTTGCAATTTGTCTAATCAATATATTTTTCTAAATGTTCTAGAATTATAGTTGTTAAATATGACGAATTTGTCAACAAATTTTAATAGTGATTTAAATTCATTTTTTTGGTTATTTTATTTTTTTTATTTTTTAGCAGTTCAATGGGAAAATTTTGACGATTTTAAAATTATTTAAATTTGAAAGCTTCCAATTACAATTCTTAAATACTACGTAAGTTTTTTATTTCTAATTATTTTTAAAAAATATGCTAATTAAAACTTGTTTTGGCTAAAAATCAGTCTCTTAAAAAAAAAGTTTTTCCATCATTTTAAGAATCAAAATAATATATCTGATGATGTAATGTATTATAAAAAACATTATTTTTGATACAAAAAATTTTTAACTTGCAACAAAAATTGATATCAATAAGGCTTTTTGTAACTGAATTTTCCCTTTCTATTTTGTTCTTTCCAATGGTTTATAAATGTTTGTATTTTAATAAATAACGGACTTTTTTCAGGGAAAATATTCTATACTACTTTACTGTTTCCAAAGTTATAAATAAATTTTTTCATAGCTTAAATTAATAATAAAAACAATTAGAAAGAATTTTGTAAATAAATAAATATATTTGAAGATTCTTCACTTGTTTTTGAAACTGGAACAGTTAAAGTTGTAGGGAATGTTTTCCCCGAAAAAAATAAGTCATGATTAATTGAAATCCAAACATTTCTCCAAAATTGGTAAGAAAAGACAGGAAGAAAAAATGTAATCACTAACAATAATGTTAAAATAATTATTTTTTTCGTAAATTTTAATATTTTTTCATAAAAAAAACGTTTTTATCTTTCATAACACATGACTGACAATATAATGTCAATTATTAAAATCATATAAAACTTTTTTTTCAGGATCCTGATTTTTGCCACAAAAACTACCTTAAAATGATCAACCTCTACGGAAATCCTTTACAATTCTTTGAGATTCCGTGAAATCTTGCGTAACCCGTGAAATTGCCCGAAATCTTCAACATTACATAGAAATCCCTTACAATCCTTTAAAATCCTTAAAATCTCTAAAAATGGATTAAAATCCTTGAAATTCCGTTAATTCTTTGGAAATACTGTGAAATAATAAAAAATCCTCTAAATTCTTATGAAATCCCTTCAAATCTTCGAAATCATATAAAAATGTCCTGACATCCTTAAAAATTCGTAAGAATATTTCTGTATCTCTTGAATTGAAATCCCGTATCTTCTTTTGGAATATTTCAAATTTTTTACAAATCTCTTAAAATTCCTTAAAATCGCTTTAAAAAACCGTCTAAATCGTTCGGTATTTCTTGAAATGCCGTAAAATCTTATTAAACGCCTTGAAATCCCTTAAAATCCTGTAAAATCCCTTAAAAAATTGCGATTCTGTCTGAAATATTGTACTGGATAATATCTTCAAACTCTGGAATTCTTTTTAAATCATTTAAAAATTGTGACACCTCTTGCAATCCTTTGGAATCGTTTGAAATACCCTTAAACAATTGTTATACTTTGAAATATTTTGAAATCCCTTGAAATTCCTAAGAAAACTATGGGAACCTAGTTGAATATCATTTTATTATTATTATACCATTAAGCCTTTTCCCTTCCGGGGTAGGCGTGACTTGTTCGGTTGGAAGGTAGTGAAATAGTTATATAGGTATGAGGTTGATCGGTATATGGGTATAGGGTGGATGGGTATGTAGGTGTTATGTATAGATGTTTTAGATTGATCTGGAGTTCTCGTGTTATTTATATAAATGACACGTTCACTCCGCAACACTTCTCCGACCCAGGTTGCTGATCAATCTCTCTAGCGATCACCCCAAATGAGGAGCCTCACAAAATTATTATGTATGGTTCCCCACTTGGGCCCATTAGAATCCAAGGTCTTTGTTTCAGGCATCATTCACTCTATTGTCACTCTGTTTATAAACTATTTGTCGCCACATATTTCTATCCTGGCATACTACTCTAGCTTCATTCACGTCCATGCATTTTTTCATGCAGGCTCTTGTATTTCTATGGCTTCTTATGTCTCTTCGTATTAGTGTCTCATTCACAGATTCTAACCATTCTTTCGGCGGTCTACCTCTGGGCATTTTGCCATTTACTTTACCTTTATACACTTGCTTGGTCAGCCGTTCATCTTTCATTCTTTCAAGATGTCCGAACCACCTTAGCTGATTTCTTTCCCATATGTCAACTAGTGTCTCCCCTGTACCACATTCTTTGAGGATTGTCTCGTTTCGTACTTTGTCCATCAATGTTTTCCCGCATATTATGCGCAGAGGTTTCATGCCGATCGCGTTGATTTTACTCCTGTCCTTTTCTTGACAGGTCCATGTCTCGCTACCGTATAGTACAGTCGGTACGAAAATAGAGTTATGTATGGCCATTTTAGCTTTTTTTGATATGTTTTTATTTGTGAGGATGGACCTTGCTCTACCGATAACCTGCTTACCCTTATTTATGCGCCTATCTAATTCCCCATCTATTTTTCCGTCGTTAGTGAATAGGCTACCCAGATATACGTACTTGTCAACTTGTTCTAATTTCTCATCATTTAGGACTATGTTGCATATTGTTTTCTCACTTTTTCCCTCAAACACCATGACTTTCGTTTTATTCACGTTAATTTTGAGGTCCATGTTCTTCATGCTTGTATTAAGTTTATTCAACATTCTTTGCAAGTCTTCGACTGATTCTGCCATAACAATCTTGTCATCCGCGAAAGCCAACCCACGTATTTTGACGGTTTCGAGATCTACACCTTTTTCGTCGAAGAGGGCAGTTCTAAGACACTTATCCATGAATATGATAAATAGCCACGAGGACATAACGCATCCTTGTTTCACGCCTTGCATAATATCGAACCATTCACTCTTTTTCCCATTTACCCTTACACTCGCTTTACTACCTGTATATATTGTTTTTATTGCTTGTAGGAGCCCTCCATTCACTCCATACTCTTTAAGGACTTCCCAAAGTTTACTTCTATTTACCGTGTCGAATGCTTTTTCTAGATCGATAAATGCACAGAAGACTTTCTTTCCTACTTTCAAACTTTTTTCTGCGACCTGTCTTAGGCTAAATATCTGATCCGTACATGATCTTCCTGGCATAAATCCACTTTGGACTTCCCATATTTTCTCTTCTGTAATTTGCATTACCCTACGGATAAGTATTTTTGAGTATATTTTACTTACGGTACTTAGTAGGCTGATACCTCTGTAATTACTGCTGTTGCTTTTATCTCCTTTTCTTTTGTATATTGGTACGATAATCGCTTTTCTCCAATCGTCTGGGACTTCTCCCGTTTCGATACATAAATTTATTAATTCGCACAACCTGTGAGGTATGTACTCGCCACCGTATTCAAGCATTTCAGCGCTAATATTGTCTATACCCGCAGCCTTACCGTTTTTCAAGTTCTTAATTATATCTCTGACCCCAGTGACACAGACTTTTTCAATTGGGTTTTCTAATGCATTATCTTCTATGTCGCAGTTTTGTTGTCCGATATTTTCACCTCCCAATAGTTCTTTGAAAGACTCTTTCAAAGCGTCTACTATTCCGTCTATATCATATAGCATTTCGCCTTTGCTGTTTCTCATGCTAGCAAACTCTGTACTTTTACTTTCCTTCAACTGTTTATATAATAGTTTCATAATTCCTTCAAAGCAGTTTATTATTTTATTCTCTTCTTCTGTTCTGATTTTCTCTTTACTCTCTTTGACGAGTCGTTTAACTTTCCTATTTTTGTGTCTGTAATCATTTTTAAGTCTAGTTCTCTCCTCATCGCTAAGACCTGTCATGTTCAGCGTTTTATTGTGCGCTTCTTTCTTTTCTTTTTGGGCTGCCGCAATTTCATCGTTCCACCACGCATCGCCAGACTTTCTTCCTACAACCGCTGTACCACATACTTCGGTCGCAGTTTTGACAATGACATCCCGTAATAAAGTCCACGCGCCCTCTATATCTTTATTGCTTATAAGCGCTTCCCACGTTGCCCTATCTATGCTTTCAGTTAACCTCTCTTTAAACTCTGTTTGCACTTCTTGTCTCTGTAAATTTTCAATTTTTATTCGTGTTTGTTTTGTTTTCTTTGTTTTCTTTGTTCTCCATCCCCGCCCTAAGTTTATTTTGCAGACTCAAAGGTAATGATCAGAATTGCATTCGGAACCCCTCATGACTCTTGTATCTTTAACTAGTTCTCTTAATCTTTCATCCGCAATAACAAAGTCAATTATGCTGTGGCTATTTCCTTTACGCCAGGTGTACATGTGGATCATTTTATGTCTAAACTAAGTATTTGTAATAAATAGGCCCTTTTCTAAGCATAAACTAACTAGCTTTTCTCCGTTATAATTTTTTCTTGTTGGATCTCCAAAATTACCTAGCACTCTTTCTGTATCTGTATCCTGACGTTGGACACCGATCCATCCGTTCATATCTCCTAGCAGAATTATTCTTTCACCTTGATCGCAAATACTTATTGTATCATTTAGAGTGTCCCAGAAGGCGTCCTTAACTTCCCTCGAATCGCTATCAACTGGTGCGTAGCACGCTATGATAAATAATCTTCTGATTCCTACCTTCATTCCAGCCCACAGCAATCTGGGTGATACAAAATTATGCTCTATGAGATGATGACTTGCTTTTTCATTCATAATTAAACCGACCCCTTGACTACGATGCGATTCGCTATCTACTCCTGACCATATTTCACAACCGCCTTTCAACACCCCATTTCCTATTTTTCTAAATTCGCAACCCTTTTTCTTTGTCTCAGGTACACAAAGAATATCTAGTTTTCTTACGTGCATAGTTTCTCGTAGTTCTCTTATCTTAAGATCATTCACTCCTCTAGCATTCCAAACACCCAGTCTCCATTCATCGCCCGAAACAAGACCTTTACGTTTACCGTGTGCATGCCTTTGGTCAATCCGAGTTTCAGTCCGTTCCGAGGCTACTTTATTGTTTGTATTATTCATGTTTAGATTGTACTCCCAACTATCACCTGTATGCGCGAGATTTGTTTTGCGAGTCGAAATCATGTCCGAATTAAGCAGTGATTTGTCTTATGGTGGAGTCAAGCTGTAACGTCAGTCCCACCAAAACTTCTGTTACTGGGGGGCGGGGGGATAAGGACATGAGAAAGGAAACCGAGAGTCTCAATAGGTGGGTGATTTATGCTGAGAAGGTCACCAGCCTTAAGCAGCGTTTAATTAGATAGGAGTTGATATGCTCCCATTTGTCGATTGCCGGCCGACCTCTAAAACACGAGCCAAAAACTTGTAATTCTTTTAAATACTTTTTAGTACTTTTCTGTTAAAAACTTAGTACTAAAAAACTTTCAATTTAAATTAATAAAACTGGAAATAAGGTATCATAGTTTCTAGAATTTGAGAACGTTTTGATAAATAAACCCGAAATTGAAAATAAAATTAATTATTATGTGCTTTACAAGAAGTAATCAATAATTTTATTTTCAAAAATTATTTTAAATAGAAAATCATATAGCTATCAAAACATTTATTGCACTTTTGACTCTAATGTTAAACTTTGACAATTTTTGCTTGATTTAAATATTTTAGTATCCCAAGCATCAATCCAGTGCCAAATATTTTATTGCAAAAAACAGAAAACGAGGAACTTTGCCACCTGTTTATCCTAATGGTTGGTTTGCTCTTCTGGAAAGTTCTGAACTTAAGCGTGGAGAAGTAAAACACGTTACTGCCATCGGAGAAAATTTTGCGGTCTTCAGGTACTTAATTTGTTATTAATTATAATTCTAAAACTTTATATTTTTAAAAAACATCATGAAATAATAATTGTTATCTGGGTGTCTTCCCGACGGATGATTTTAAATTCACGATTTTTTGAGGTCAATTTCCATTTTTCCCGGTCATTTAATTGTTAATTTTATGAATTCTTAGTTGAAATTTTTTTCTCTTAAAAATATAGAGAGATATCTAAATTCTGCATATAATGAGGGCAGAATAAAGTCACTTGGTCAATTTTTTAAACATGCTATTGCAAAAGTAGTTCAAATAGTAAATTGTACTGTTTTTAGACAATTTAAACATCACTTAAAACATTAAATCTGTTTTAATATTCTTCTGCTCTTCGAAAATGTAAATTTCTCTACAACCGCAGTAACTTGTCAGAGTAATTATAAACAATTTTCCTCACATGGTACAAGCAGTTTAATTAAAAATATCAAACATGGCAAAATTGAAATATTTTTTTCTGAGGCCGAGAAACACATTTTTTTAAATATATGAGATAAAATTTTCTTCAACATCAACTTTTTGCACTGTGCAAAATAAAAGAGAAATTATTTGAATAAGTTTCTGCGATTATTTAGAAAGTCACCTCTGAAATGAGTCCAAGAACATTGAAAAATATTCATAATTTCAGATTTTATTTGAAATTTATGAACGCCTTAAACATTGCAATTTGCACAGTTTTTGCAACAGCTTCTTCAAATGTTAACAAAATAACTTAAACATGGGCTGATTTAATTCAGAATTTAGATAGCTTCCAGCCTATTTAAAAGCAACAAATTCAAAATCCGAATTACAGTGAACTTTCACTTATTTCAACGCTCACTTATTCCAAGTCTCTCATACTCGGATATTTCAAGTGGCGGAGTCTCTTCACCTCCCACCACTGTCCCTGCAAGGTCTCGCCCGCGTCAGTGGCTGGCCAATTAAAAAGAGGCCCGAAGAGCAGGAATCTCTTGCGCAGTTTAAGGACGCACCAATGCTTACAGCACCCACATGGATACAAGGCAGGGTTAGCCAATGAACGCCGATTGACAAAATCACGCCAAGACTCGCGGTAGAGGTGGGGGCCACTGTAGACTTGGAATATCCGAATGCTGACGTTTCTCAGCCCTTGGAATAAACGAAAGTTCACTGTAATAAAATTAACAGATTGTGAAATGCTAATAAGTGGGTGTCTACAAAATAAGTTTTAAAACGTTTTATTTAATTCACGATCACAGATTTAAGGAATAATAAAATCAAGTTTTCGGTCATTTCCCAGTTTTTTTCCTAATGAAGAAAGTTCCTGGTCATTTTCAGATTTTTCGGTCAAGTAGACACCCTAGTTAGGGGCCGTACTTAAATTACGTAACGGATAATCGACCCTTATAAAAAAAAACCTCCCCCCTGTAACGAACCGTAAAAAAATATTTCTACCCCCTCCCCCACCTCTTGCTGTACGTAATTATGGTTTCCAGAATAATATATAATAATAGTAATAATAAAAATAATATAATAATAGTGATAGTTGATATTTCAACCAAGCATGAAATTTCATTTTTAAAAAACTGAATATTAAAATCAAAACGAATTTGCAACAAATAAAGATTTTTGAGTAATGAAAGAAAAAAAAGTTCACCTTAATTGTTGAATCCTAAAGCCAAAAGACGCATTTTCTGCAGAAAAACTGAATTTTCAACCGGAAAAATAGGAGTTTTCAGTAAAAAAAAATTAATTTTCAACCAAATAGTTCAATTTTCAACCAAAGAGATAAATTCAATAAAAAAAAATGTAACAGAATATTTAAATTTTTACACACGCAGTTAAATAATTAATTAAAAAAGGTCACTTTTCAACTAAAAAGTCAAACTTTAACCAAAAAGATGAATTTTGAACTAAAAATATGAATCTTCAACAAAAAAAATGATTTTCAAGCAAACAATTGAATTTCCATCAAAGAAAGATCAATTTTATACTAAAACAGATGATTTTTTAAGTCAGAAAGACAAATATTAAAAAATATAGTTAAATTTTCAACAAAAAAGTAGTTTTTTTACCAAAAAGGATGAATTTTTAACAAATTTATTGAATTTTCAATCAAACAGTTGCATTATTATCAAAGAAAGATGAATTTTCTACTCAGGCAGATGAATTTTTTAATAAAAAAGATAAATTTTCGAAAAAAATAGTCAAATTTTCATCCAAAAACGATTTCAGTTGATTTTTCAACACAAAATTTAAATTTTTCTCAAAATGCAAATTTTCTATGAAATAGTTGAATTTTCAACAAACCAGTAGATTTTTGGACCAAAATGGACTTTTTAACAAATTTATTGAATTTTTAACCAAACAGTTGCATTTTTATCCAAGAAATATGAATTTTCTACTAACGCAGATTAACTTTTTAATAAAAAAGATAGATTTAGAAAAATAGTCGAATTTTCATACAAAAAAATTTTAGGTGATTTTTGAACAAAACAGTTGAAATTTCGACCAAAAAGGATGACTTTCCAACAAAATCATTGAATTTTTTAACCAAACAGTTGCATTCTTATCCAAGAAAGATGAAATTTCTACTAAATCAGATGAATCTTAAAAGCAAAAAGACAAATTTTCAAAATAATAGTTGGATTTATATCCAGAAAATATTTCAACTGATATTTCAACACCAAAATATGAATTTTTCTCGAAAGGTAAATTTTCTACGATATAGTGGAATTTTCAAGCAAAAAGATTTACTTTTTAACAAAACTGTTGAAATTTCAAACATATAATAAAATTCACAACTACAAAGATAATTTTCAGGAGGAAGCAACTGCGAAAAAATAAATAGAAATACAAAGCAAATAAATTACTAACAAGAATGTTATATCAGGGTTACCGCAAAACTTATTTTTAAAATTTCTCTAATTTTTCCCTGACCAATAATATTCAGAGACTAGAATATTACATTTGTAACATTTTCAACCTACAATCTGTTATAAACGTAAGGTTAAATTCATAATAAATTTCTGTACAATTTCTGCGAGTTGCTGCTTTCATTTGTGAATTTCCGAAAATTACGTACATGAATGAAGGACCCCCCCCCCCCCCTATAAAAAAAAAAAATTGATTAGCATTTCGAACTCGAAAGTTCATTGCCTCACTACCCGACTCGGGTAGTGTTTCTAGGTGGATAAATACTACCAGTGTGGGTCCACCACACCCACGACGGGTCAACAACAACACGCAGTATTCCCCGAACGGTCACCCATCCAAGGACTAACCGCGCCCAACACTGCTTAACTTCAGTGATCTAACGGGAACTGGTGTTTTCAGCGTGGTATCGCCGTTGACCCCCCCCCCCCCCTATACCGTAACAAATCGTAACAAAATCCCTTGACCCCTCCCTCCGCCTTGAGCTTTTACGTAATTTAAGTACGGTCCCTTATGAATATATTTTCAAACTGTGATATCAATTTATAATCATTTAAAGAAAGATTGAAAAATAAGAAAATAAACAATCTTCGTTTAATTTAGGCAACGTTTTTGATGAAATGTAAAAATTCTGTTCACAGGACGGAGACAGGTATTGTAAATATTTTAGACGCTTACTGTCCACATTTAGGGGCAAATATGGGTGAGGGTGGAGTTGTAAAAGGAGAGTGCCTAGAATGTCCTTTTCATAGTTGGATTTTTCGTGGTGATGGACACTGCCAAAGTATTCCCTATGCAGAAAAAGGTGCCTATTTAAATTACCTACCTGAATAAATCCTAAATGATTTTACTCGTATTCAAATTAATCTGTAACAAATTAAGATGAACAATTTTTTCTGTATAAAAAGAAAACAGAAGGAATAATAAAGTTTCAGGATATGCTTAAACTCAAAAGGAAGAAAGAATATAACTTCTTTTTCAAAGTTTATTTTTCAAAATAAAACTGTTGCGAGATTAAAAAAAAAAAAAAAGGTTTTCTCCAACTGCCTGAAGTTATTATGCTATAAGGTCCCAAGTCATTTCCTTGTAATAATTTGAAAGAAGGTTAAGCTCAAAACATGAAAAATTAATTAAAACAAAAAGCGAATACCTAAAAAATTCAAGATTAAAATCTGACCATTGGTTTACATCGTCTATGAAGTATTTTCTACAAAACTTAAGTATCAGTTTTCAGAAACTAATATTTAAATAAACAAATTTTGAGATTCAGAATTAAAATTTTTCATCAGGTAATATTAATGATACAAAAATCTCCCAATTGTTTTGTAACAAATTATTTTGTTTTATAAAATGTAGAAATACCAATTGACAAATTCAAAAATGTGAAAGGTAATGAGTACATTTAAAGCCTAAACAAGGTTATGGTTTCTTTAAAGCTTTAATTTACAAGTAGAACCTACACCCACCACATGAATATTTAGCTTGATCTAAATAAATTTAATAGTTGATTGCAATAAAATAGAATTTGAATAAGAAAAATTGGTAAAAAATTCCGGCAGCAGGAATCGAGCCCAGACTTGCCGGTTACCAACTCGAAGCGCTACTGCCTGATATAACCAGGAGTTGATAAACTCTCGAATCGCGGTCCATGTAACGTTCGTGGATTTTTTTGAAGCCGTTTCTCTCGAGAATGGCTAAAGGGTTAAGTTCCTCTTGTTGGACAAAATTTCAAAATAATCAAAAAAATTGTTTTCCTAATTTTTCGGAAATTTGTGCGAGTTGTTAAACAAATGAAAACTTTTTAAATTTAATATGAAAGGTAGTTGAAAACATACCCTTCAAATACTTACATTTCTGTTTAGTTCCACCCAATGCAAAAGTGAAGGCATGGAAATCTTGCGAAGTGAATCAATTGATCTTCGTTTGGTACCACGCCGAATCTGAAAACCCAAACTGGAAACCACAATCTATTGAGGAAATTTCCAATGGCAATTGGAAATACCAAGGGAGAAACGAGTTTTACGTTAATAGTCACATTCAGGTGAGTCTTGAACTTTTCACGAATTTATACGAATTCACACCCGCCCCCCCCCCCCGCGGGGGGGGGTGGGGGGGATAAAATTAAGAGGTTAATTAAGTCCTTCAAACTTCCCCCTCTCATACCTTCCCTCCTCTACATTCACCTGCTTCCTCACCTCTCACTTCACCCTTTGCCACCCACTTTCCGAACTTCTTCCTCCTCTACTTCCCACTATCCTTCCTTCCCCAGCTAACCATCCACTGCCCTACTTTCCTTTCCCAACCCTCACTTCCCAACCCCTACTCATCCTTATTTCTAATAATTTCCTCTACTACTTACTCTACTCTACTCTACTCTCTTCCTGACTTCCAGTACTCCCCTCACCATCTACTCTACTACACTTATTTCCCCTCCCCTGAATCTCCCTCACTTCCCAACCCCTTATTGTCTTTCATTTCCGCTACTTCCCCTCTCTACATTCCCCTCCTTCCCTTCCTAAGATTTCCTTTACTTCCCCTCCCTTATTTTCCATCAGTACTTCCCTCCTACTTCTCCTACTCCCCTCAGCTCATTTCCCCTCGCTTTCTCTTTTCTTATTTTCCCCACTCGTCCTACTTTCCCTCCCCTCATTCCCTTTCAGTTCTCCTACTTTACCTTTCCTCTATTCCTCCTCACTCCACTCTGCTTCCTCTCTGCTCATTCCCCTTATTTGTCATCCTTGTAAACAAGTACGTCGGACGGACGAAAATCCTACCGAAAATGTAGGGGTTTCTGCCCGGGGTTACGAAACCCTAAAAATTAACGTCTATCCAAATAAATACGAAAATTAGTCAAAGTAGACGCCACGCGCCTACAAAAAGGCCTATTAAAACTTTAACTATCTCGCTCAAAACCGCCCCTCTCATCTTCTGTAGCCCACACTTCTGCTCTCCCACTCACCATCATTTCGGATCATTTCTCCTCTTTCCTTTCGGATTCTCCACTTCGCTTACCTAATTTTCCCTCACTTCTCCTATTTCCACACCCCTCGTTTTCCCTCATTTCCCCTACCCCCACTCTTCTCATTTCCCATCGCTTCCCCTATTTCCCCTCATTTTCCTTACTTCTCATCCACTTATTTCCCCTACTTTACCTCCCATAATTTTTCCTATTTTCCCATACGCCCCCTCCCCTCATTTCTCATCCCTCTATTTCCCATTGCATTACTTTACCTTCCCTCATTTCCCTCACTTTTTCAAACTATTGTACCCTCATTGAACTTACTTCCCCTGACATCATTTCCCCTTGCTTCCTCTACCTTTCCCTGTTTGCGCCTCCCCTAATTTCCCCTACTTCCCCACCTACAATTCCCCTGACTTTTCCTCTCCGCATTCCCCCTAATTTCCTTACTTGCCAACCATAATTTTCCCCTTTCTTCCCCTACTTCTTCAATCATTTCCCCTTACTTCGTCTAACACTATAAGTATTTCAGCCCGGGGCTACAAAAACCTAAAAATTAAGGGAGGAAAACCTAAGGAGATATGGGAAAATATTGCGATTTTAGAGAAAAACCAAAGAAAGCCTATAGAATCAAATTCTCAACTAGAAAAAAAAGAAGAAGATTATTCGGAGCAAACGTATTGCTGAAACGATACCAAAAAAGTTTAATTGCCAAGAACCTTCCAGTTATGATAAAATATAGTCCAAAGTTGACAATTTAGAGTTTACACTTTTTTTTACGGTGTCCGAGCAGACTTAGGACAGTGATAAGAAATTAAATAATCAATTTAAAACACTGTTAAATCACTCCCCAGATATTGAGATATTTAATACATAAGATAATTTTTTGTATGAAAAACAGTAAATCAGTTTTGGGAAAATAAGGTTTCGATTTATTTTAAGTTAGAATTTCATGGCTTCCAAACAGTGGCTTTAAATCGTGAAAAAAAATCAAAATTTTAAATTTTTACAAATATAAAAACTCGTTTCTAATATATGGGTACGTTAACACAGAAAAAATGTTTGATCGACAAAAATTTATTCCGTTCCGAGGAAATCCAGTTTGAATCAGACAATGTCGCTTAGCTTAGCTTAGCTTCATGAAAATTTAACTACTATAAAAAAAGCGATTTTGAAAAAATTCGTATTCCGTATTTCCGTATTAGATTTTTAGAGAATTTTCTATGCAAAAAAACTGCTCGTTGATACTAAAATTTTATTCACATGTTATTCTTTTTAGTTTAAACTTCTGTTGCCAAAGCTTCTCTTTCTTATGATCCAGCTTATGTTTTATCTTTCTGAATCATTTAAACAATCCCAAGACTTTTTGTACTTTTTGGTAGAAAATTTAGAGAAAATAGAATGACTCAAACATCAAAGAAAATTTCCATCCTGCTCCGTGTATGAAGCATAGAAAATTCCTGCTTCATAAGTAAAATTCCCGTACAATTCTCGCTTTTCACGCTTTTCCTACACACTGGACACTAGGGTAGTTCTTATTTATACTTGGTGGATTTTTTTTCTCGAATTACTCTGCTCTCACCCCCAGTTTTGTTCGAATGTCCCCAAAAAAATGTGCTCCAAATTTGAGCGAAATCGGTTAATATTTATGGGTGGCGCAAAGATCATGAAGTTTCCCATTGATTTAACATAGGAAAAAGTCAGCTTTTTGTGAATCTAACATTTTAACGCGAAAATATATTACAAATAATTCCGTGTTTCAGTATATTGTTCAGAATTCATCAGAGAATAAGAATCAATCATAAATTTTGGGAGTAAATAATGTCAAGCCACTCTTATGGGTCCCCAAACCAACCCCGTAAAAGACAAATTTGAATTTTTCGTAATATTTCGGTTTATTGACGCTTTTTAAAAGTTAAAAAAAATCATTAATCATTAATTTAAGAATACCCAGTCATTTTTTTAATTGATATCAAATTGTTTAAACGACCTTAATTTGTTTAAAGGTTTAAGAGTATTCTTAAAAAGCAAAGTAGAACATAAAAATATTTAAATCTCTCAAAAAATAGCAAAAATGAAATATGTAAACAAAAAAATTGTTTAAACAATTTAAATTTGTTTGGAAATCTACGAGTATTCATAATACACAAATTAGTAATTAAAAATATTGAAATTTGTCGAAAATGTAGTGAGATAAAATATTTTTCCTGCTTTTTCAGGTAAAATATATACTGACCAAATACGTATTATTTAAATAATTGTAAAATTATTTAAACAAATTATTTTACTGTTATCATTGATTATATAACACATAAGATCTAGAAAATACGTTCATTTCACGAGTTGACTGAAAAAAATAAATATCTAAACAAATTAAAATTGTTTAAACATTTGAATATTGGTTAACAAATGACACCCATTCTTAAATTACCGATCAATGATTCTTTTTTTCAACTTTTAAAAAGCGTCAATAAACCGCAATATAACGTAAAATGCAAATTTGTCACGTATGTGGTTTTCTTTGGGGACCCATAAGAGTGGCTTAAAATTATTCAATCCCAGAATTTTTGATTGATTCTTATTCTCTGATGAATTCTAAACAATATACTGAAACACGGAATTATTTGTAGAATATTATCGCGTTTAATTATTAGATTTACAAAAAGCTGACTTTTTCCCATGTTAAATAAATAGGAAACTTCATGGTCTTTGCGCGACCCCTAAATATTAACCGATTTTGCTCAAATTTGAAGGATATTTTTTTTGGGCATTCAAACAAAACTGGGGGGTGACAGCAGATAAATTTGAAAAGTGAAAAATAAGAGCAACCCTACTGGACACGCTTTAAAAAAACCGATTCCCTAAAGCAATTGTTCAATAGTTTCTTTTTTCCTGTGAAGACGTGAATGGAACAGAAAATTCCCGATTCATAAATAAAATCCCGTACAATTTCCGTACAATTCTCGTATAATTCCTGCATAATTCCCATTTTTCACGCTTTTCCCAGAAGCTGGACACCCTTTACAA
>CAKNXH010060247.1:83620-94598 GCA_932178445.1 Andricus quercusramuli
CGTGAATGAAACACAGAAATGTCCCGCTTCATAAATAAAATTCCGTATAATTACCGTACAATTCTCGTACAATTCTCGTACAATTCCCGCATTTTATTATTTTTCCACACGCTGGGCGGACGCCCTTTACAAGAAACCGATCCAATAAAGCAATTGTTCAATAGTTTCTTTTTTCCTGGGAAGACGTGAATGAAATACAGAAAATTCCCGCTTTACAAATAAAGTCGCCTACACTTCTCGCACCCATATAATTACCGCTTTTCCCACACGCTGGATACCTTATAAAAGAAATCGATTCACTAAAGCAATCGTTCAATCGTTCCTTTTTTCCTGGAAAGGCACAAAAATGTGTTGTTACATATGTTACAAATATATTTTTCTTCTTTTAAAGGATATTCCCGAAAATGGGGCAGACCAGGCTCACCTCAGTGCTGTGCATGGACCAGCAATGTTTCTACAAGACTTCTTTCCAAACTTAGCGAGACACTCTTGGACTGAGGCAGTGTGGATCGCCTGTAAAAAAGAGTGCAAGACTGAAGAGGGTATCACGAGTACTTCAACATCCTTACCAAATGTAGCTGCGGAGAAGGAAAACGCCGAAACTAACGATAGACATAAAGCAATACTTCGCCTGAAGCACAGCCTAGTACTTTTCGAAAAGTATAAAATACTCCAGTTATCAGTCGAAGCAGTACAAATTGGACCTGGATACGTGGAGTTGCGGCTAGATAGTAGATGGGGTCCATTATGCATTCTGCAAACAGTTACTCCCGTCGAACCTCTTTTGCAACGCGTAACGCATCTTATGTTTTCATCAAGATTTCTCGGTCTCTACGCCAAAGTAGTAATGATCGGAGAAACATTTATGTTCGAGAGAGATCTACAAGTCTGGAATAACAAAACATTCGCGAAAACGCCGGTATTAGTGAAACAGGATCGCACGATTCTGGACTTCCGCAGATGGTTTTCGCAATTCTATTCCGCCAATAGTCCCACTTTTCAATCAGCGTCAGAAAGTCTCTCGTGGTAGTCATCATTTTTGTATAGTTTCTTACAAGTTCTTAATGTGATTTGACCGAGAGAACTGACCATCTTTGCTTTGGCTGTAAATATGCAGTGAATTATCCCACCTATTTATATTTACAAATTTACCATTCTCAGCTAGGTTATCACTTCATGAAGATTCACTTGCGATTCGTTATTACGACTCCATTGTAAATATATTTTTAAGCATATTTTTACATGAAATAAAAAGTATTTTATTCCTTGAGGCTAAAGTTCTTGATTATATCTAAACTAAACTAAATAAGCAGATAAAAACACACGTTAATTTGAGTTAACATCTCATTTATTAAAAAGATTCTGAACGTATAAATCACTTCATTAATGTCGGTTTGTGTACATTTTAAGAAACTTCTTTTCTTAACATTGCTATTGAATATTACGTCGAGCGTCCGAGTACCTAGCTTGGTTTGTTTTAAAACACGGAAATTCTAGCTTAGATAAGTGTAAAAATTCTCGATAAAAACCGTAATTTCCTAGTTCTAATCACTCGGGTTGGACGTGGCGCAACGTATTCATGTGTACATCTTCATTATCACAGGGCACGCTTTGCTTTCTTGGACTTGAGGGGAATTCACCCAACTGCCATCTCATAGCAATCAAATTACACTCTAAAGGTTCGACTATATTTCTCCGAGAAATTCGAACAAAATTCTGACAGTGATTCCCTCGGTTATCAAATTTTTAAACGATAAGTAAGAGCAGACTTTTTAATGTGAGCAATCGTCGCAATCATCGGCGAAGACGAACAAGCTGCCGAGAGAACTTACAATTATTCAGAAAAGAAAACGACAGGCAAGGGAACAACTCACAACCTTCGGCATTTTTTTGATTCATGCTCGTCCCAGTAATAGTTAATTACCAAATTTGTAATATGTTAAAGTGATAAAATACGCTTTTCAGCCAATGAAGAGACAAACAACGTTTAAAAATTCGTTGCTCGTTAAATGAACCGCGATGTGATAGTCGTTCAACTCCCGGTTAGATCAGGCGGTAGCCGACATTCAATAGTCAGTTACTGATTATTAAATTGATTTAAATCAAGACAAAATATTAATTTTCAAATAGTTTTGCCTATAAAATAATTGGTTCTTTTCAAACTTCAAAGCTTTTACTCCAAGAAACGTTTTTTTAATGGTTATTTTTCTTCATTCAATAAATATTAAAATAATATGATGTAAAAATATAATATGAATAAAACACATTTTCTATTATTATTATTATATTCATGTTTTGAAATTAGAGTAATAAGTGATGTTTTTTAACAACAAAAATCCGAATGCCCGTCATGATCTAGGAAAAAAATTCCCGTCATTTCCCGGCTTTTCCCATTTCACAAAAAAATTAAAAGATTCGAACTCCTGAAGGTAAAAAAAAATTACTTAAAGTTATAAAAACTGAACTAATTGAAACACTCATATCCAACTCAACTATTTTGAATTTTAAACCTTTAAAATTAAAGCTTAAATAATGGTTAATTTGAACGCTCAATAATTTAGACCTATAAAATGGAATCTTTCAAGTTGAACATTTTTAAATTACATGCAGTTTAACTGCAAAATTAAACATTTTGAACTTTTATAAATTGTACAGTTGGAAGATTTAAAAAATTATATTTTTTAATTATCTTGAAACATTTCATAATCCCTAAAAAGCGTCAAAATTTTATTTCAGAATCTTCAAAAGTCCACATTTTGTTTAAAATTTTTTTGAATCTCCAAATTACTTGAATTTTTCCCAAAATTTGTTTCAAATCAAGCAAAATTAAAAAAATGGCCTTAAAATATTTTTCTAACCATTTCGGAAACCTTTTTAAATCTTCATAAATATTATCTTATAATTAATTTGTCAATATAAGAAATCATTTTCAATTTTGCTAGGAATCTTACCAAAAAATATTCATTCTTTTGAATCCTTTCAAAATGCTTAAAAGCTTCTACATTTTTTGTTCAAAGTCTTAAAAAATTACATTTCCATTCCAATTTTTTGAAATCTGTTTATGTTTTGAATTATTTTTGAATCTTTTCAAAACTTCTAAATATATCTTATACTTGCTTGAATTCTTCTTAATAATTGTTAAATTGTTATGTACTAATCAAAATTTATTTTTGTTTCGAAATATTTTTAAATCTTCTCTTAAAATTAATTTTTCAATATGAAAAATTATTTACAATTTTCCCAGGTGTCTCAAGAAAACTTTATTATTATGTTAAAACCTTTCAAAATCATAAAAAAAACTTCAAAACTTTATCTCGGAATCTTGAAAAATCTACATTTTGTTCAAATCGTTAGGAATCTTTTCAAATTTTTAATGATCATCAAAATTTGTTTAAAATTCGAAATATTTTTTTCAATTATTTGAATTGTTCCTCAATTTTTTTTAATTCCGCAAAATTGAAAACAACCGTCTCAAAATGTTTGAAATTTTTTTTTGACGATTTTTGAAAACTTTTGAAATCTTTCTAAATCTTTCTAAATATGCTCTTAAAATAATTTGTTGTCAATGTAAAAACTCATGTTCAATTTTCCTAAGAATCATAATAAAAAATTTGATTCTTTTGAATCCTTTCAAAATGCTTAAAAAGTTTCTAAATTTTTTGTTCGAAGTCTTAATAAATTACATTTTGATTACAATTTTTTGAAATCCTCAAGTTTTGAGTTATTTTTAATCTTTTCAAAACTTCTAAATATCTCTTCAAGTTACTCGAATTTTTTAAGATTATGAATTGATCAATTTTATCTATGCATCACATTTTTTTAAATCTTTTTAAATATTCTCTTAAAATTAATTTTTTTTAATTAAAAATTATTTAAATTAAAAAATCTTTAAAAAACTTCAAAATTTTGTTTCGTAATCTTAAAAAAAAACTACATTTTGTTAAAAATTTTTTGAAATCTTTTGAGGTTTTAAATTAAGCTTTAATATTTTCAAAACTCTTAAATATCTATTAAACTTACTTGAATTTTCCGTGAATTAATAATGGTTCAATTGTTATTTATGCAAGGAAATTTAACAGAAACACTAACAAATTAAAAAGTTTTGAAATAGAACAATTAAAAATTCAAAGTTTAAATTTTCTCTCTAAAATTTTAACGATTCAGTGCTTTCTGTTTCAAACTGTTTAGTTTTGAATATTTGATTTAC
Source organism: Andricus quercusramuli (assembly GCA_932178445.1). NCBI lineage: Eukaryota > Metazoa > Arthropoda > Insecta > Hymenoptera > Cynipidae > Andricus > Andricus quercusramuli. The sequence continues at coordinate 87,828 of CAKNXH010060247.1, forward strand.
AGCTCATTTGAAAGAAACAATCAAATATTACTGAACATGAAAAAATTGTTCTTTTTCTTGAATAAAAATATTCGAACCGAATGGATTAAAACTGGAATATTTTAGGCAAACAATATTTGAATATAATTTTAAATTATTTTCAAATTAAAACTAGTTCATAAAGCTTCAATCAGACGTTTACATTTGTTTAACTACTAAGGCTTTTGAATTGAAAAATTAAATTATTGTTCAATTTTTAGAACTCGAACTACAGTTCAATTTTGAAAATCATTAATTAATTTATATTTAGAGTTGATCAACTTAAAAAATCACTTAAAATTCATTAAATTGAAAATGTACGCTTAAAAATGAAGACCTAAAATGGACAATTTTTAGACTAAAAGATTGTAAAATTACGCATTGTAAACTGCATTATTTCATCATTGAAAAAGTTGACAATTGAACTTAAGATTTAAAAAAAAGTGGAAATCGAACTTATTTTAAATTGCACCATATCTTGCGTTATTGCATGTGATTGGATAGATTTTTCTTCTAAAAATTTGTAAAATTCCAGGTCATTTTCCGGTTTCCCGATCCAGCGGCCACCTTGAAAATGGTTTAAAATGAATATTGACCTTGATTTAAATAAATTTAATAGACAATTGCAATAAAATAAAATTTAGAATGAAAAAAAAATATATAAAAAATGTCGACAGTAGGAACCGAGTCGAGACTTTCCGGTTACAAACTTGAAGCGCAACCGCCTGATCTAACCAGGACTTGAAAAGGCTTTCGCACCGCGGTCCATGTAACGAACACCGAATTTTTTTAAAGCCATTTTTCTCGAGAATGGCTGCAAAGCGCATCTTATTACCTCAGCATGAATGAGTCCAAACAAAATTGCGAAAGTTGTAAGTTCCTCTTTTGAGTCTGTCCTTGACACACTGAGTTTTGTGTTGCACAAAGAGTCCCTGAAAACATTCCGGAGAAAATCACAGGATGCAACTTTTCACTGTACCACAAAGTTTTTGTAATTTCGAATTGCTCGTAATCTTTTGCGGAGAGAAGAGACCAGATCCGTGGGTTGTAGGACGATGGAAATGTCACGACCGACAGCGCCCAGGCGTTCTTGGGCACCACCTTCGAAAATATTTAAGGGTCTTCCGTTTACCTCAGTGAGAGACCAGGTCACAGTTGTACCCAGAGGTGCTGAAAGATCGGCAGCAGGGATGTAGGAAGGAAGTCCATGTGAAAGTGCTGCTCCAGAAACTCGCGTCACTTCGTTTCCATTGACTTCCAAGCCGAAATCGTCACCTTCTGACCTTCTTGTCAAGGTCACTGCTCGAGCGTGTGGCAATCTCTTCACGATCATCTCGACCTAGGTTAATCGGAATTGTAGATGAGACTGACAGAACTGATACTATTAATAACAAGTGAAAATCTCGGTCCAGATAAATAAATTAACATCTTTTTAGTTTTAAAATAGTTTCAGGCTTCGCACTGCTTTATAATTTTTTTCAAATTAGCCAAAAGTAGCCTCTGCCTAAAAAAAAAGTAGCAAAAAGTATCAAACAGTGGAATGATTGTTCAACTACTTTTTTACATAAAAAATTTGGTCAATTGTTGAATAAAAATCACAGGAAAGTACCGTCAAAGGGGTTAATTTCGGACATGTGGGGAAAATTCCGACACCCCTGAATTATTGATAGTTTAAATTACTTCAGGTGGGTGGTTTTAACCAGAATCCAGAACCAGAATCTAGAACCAGTTAGGACTTTAACTGATTCCAGATTATTCGAACCGTTTTGAGCAATTTATCCTATCAATTTAGGAGTGTCCGAATTTACCCCGCATGTCCGGAATAGCCCCGTTTGACGCTAATTTCCTACATATTTTTGTCTAAAACTAAATCCGGATGTCTAGTGATCAGGCAATTTGAAACTCACGGTTTTTTCCCGAAAACATTTTTTCCTTCGGCTAATTTAAAGATGTCTTTTTTCAATTTGCCACAACAAATACAAAATTTATTTCAGAGTGAAAATAATTATTTATTTACACGTGCCAAAATTATCCTCAATCACAGACTGATTTGGTAAATATTAATCGAAACTACATTGCCCACCACAAGTATGACAAATGTCGCTAAAGTTCGCAACGTTTATAAACGAAATTTTTTTTTTTAAGTTAATCAATTTTTGTAATAAACCATTATATATTTTCTTTTTCAATGAAATAATATATATTTGTAAGCCTCGGACTCACTTCATAGATCAAAAACAGTGCGAATAATATCACAAATATAAAAAAAAATAGTATCAAAATAGTGTTATAAGTTTTGTTAAGTATTAAAATTATGTGTAATCTGAACTTAAAAGTGTATATGTATAATCCAAAATCAAAAAGGTTGCAATGGAAAATTAACTTAATTTTTTAGGCAAAATTGTCAGTTATCTAACTTAATATTTTAAAAGTATTAAAAATGAACTTCAATGTTTATTTAAAATGTTATGATTTGGTCTATAAATTATCAAAATTTCTATTTGTTTGTCGCAGTATTCAAAGTCTTTTCCCTATTCTCCTCTTTTTTTCGTTTTTCCACTTAAATCCGAACCGAATTAATAGAACCCAATAATAAAATCTAACTATTTTTGGTTGAAAGTTGTTCTTTTCAGTCGAACAGTCTACTGTTACATTTTTTATTTAGAATCAGTTTGTTTTGATTAAAAATCTCTTTCTGTATAAATTCAAACTTTTTTGATTAAAGAGGCCACTGTCTAGTTACAAATTAATCTGCTTCAGTTGAAAATGAACTTTTTTGTTAAAAATTCAACTATTTTGCAGAAAATTAATATTTTTGACCCAAAAATTCAAAAGTTTAGTAGAAAATTTAACTATTTGGTTGAAAATTTATATATTTTGTTTAAAATTAGTCTTTCTTGGTAGAAAATAAATTGCTATGGTTAAAAATTCATTTCTGTTGGTTAAATACAACTGTTTGATTTTAAATTAAAACCTTTTTTGATTGAAATATTAACTATTAAATTTTTATTAAAAAATTCAAATCCTTGGTTAAAATTGTAACAACTTTCTCAAAACTTACTCTTTTTTGGTTGAAGATACAAATTTTTAGTTGAAAATTAGTTCTTTTTTTGTGTTAAATTTTTTTTTAAACTAAAATTTGAATTATTTTGTTGAAAATTCAACCTAAAGGCTTAAAAGTCAATTTTTTGTTGAAAATTAATATTCTCAGGTTGAAAATTCAACTGTTTTGTAGAAAATTCGTCTATTTGTATTGAAAATTCAACTATTCGGTACAAAATTAAATTGTTTCATAGAATTTTTTTATTGAAAATTAATTCTCTCTGAATGTCCGGTTCTCAAATTTTCTTTCACTAATTACTTGATATCCTGCAATACAAGGAAAAGTTATATCACAATATCCTTATCAGAAGATTCTGTTTTATCTACCCACACACTCTGAAACGTATATAGAAAAATTGGGAAGAAATTCTAACTTTCTTCTAAACATCCGGTTCTTGAATTGTCTTTCGCCTATCACTTGTATTTGATTTGAGGCAACAGAAAAAAATATTTATCTCAATATTCTTCTTGGAAGACTGCGTTTTATCCACCCACGCACTTTTACGTACATTTCCGAATGCGTGGGTAGATAAAACGCAGTCTTCCTATAAAGATATTGAGATGAATATTTTTTTGCTATTATGTACTTAAAATCAAATACCAGAAATAAGTTAAATAAAATCCAAGAAAAGTGCATTTCGAGGAAAGTTACCATTTTTTCCAAATTTTTGTATGCAATTCAGAGAGCGCGAGTGGATAAAACACAGTCTTCCGGTAGGGGTATTGGAATACAACTTTTTCTTGTGTTTTTGGACACAGAGCATGAGTAATCAGTGTAAGAAAATCTGAGAATTGGACGTTTAGAGGAAAGTTAGAATTTTTTCAAATTTTTTTTGTATATACATTTTAGAGTACGTAGGCGGACAAAACGCAGTCTTTCGATAAGGATATTGGGACGAAACTTTTTCTAGAATTGTCCGAGGTCGAGAAAAAGTTATTACTATAATGAAATTTGAGAACCGTACGTTTAGAGGAAAAGTAGAATTTTTTCTGAATTTTCGTCTAACATTAATATTAATATTTCGGATTAATATTTTTTGGGTATTGTCTGATATTAAATAAAAGTAATTAAAGAAAGAAAATCCGAGAACCGAGTGTTTAGTCAAAGTTAGAATTTTTCAGAATATCAAATATATATTATTTCATTAAATTAACAAATAAAACATTATAAGGAGTTATTATCATCTAAAATCATATACTACATTATTTTTACGATTATTGAATACCAAAAAATTGATTCGAGTAATTTAAGAAATTGTATGTTTTCGCTTAAAAACATTACGAACTTCAGTGACATACCTGTTCATAGATGAATGTTTACGTTTTTTTTAAAGTTGATTAAATTAATGTTTATTCTTCATTTTTATTACGTAAAACTAACACATGGCATAAGAATTGACAATCTGTCTTTATTCTGGCATATTTCATTAAGAATTTTAATAGCTTTTAACATATTTAAGAAACAAACGTAGATTTCCCCATAGAAGAAAAATGTTCCCGATCCTAAATAAAACTCCAGGGTTGCGGTAATTTGAATTCAATTTTAATTTACAGAAGCTGGAATGTAAACCTTGAAACGATCTTTACAATTCTATTCGTCACGTTTTTATGGAAATCATTTTATTTAGAAATAAGACGTACAAAAATTTATAGCTAATTTTTTGGATTAAACAATTTGATGAATAATATTTCATAAAAACGTGACGAATAGAATTGTGAAGAACCTTTCAAGGAATATAATAAGCTTTAGTAAATTAAAATTGAATGAAAATGAAGAAAAATAAAAAACACAACTATGCAAATAACTACAATTAAATAAACAATAGGCCTTTTTTGTCAATTTTGTAAATCAAATTAAAAATGAAGTAACTTGGAACATCCTTCATTATAATATAATTACAAATTTTCGTATTGTAGACCCGATATTTCCAAAAATGTTTCTTTTATTCCACAAAATTTAATGCTTATTTCTCAATAAATAATAAATTCAATATGAAAAACACATTTTTTGGGCACTCTAATGGTCATAATGTTATTATTAAAACAGGTTTTACTAATCGGAAATTAAACTAACGAAAAATAATTGTTCTTCAAGAATTAATCGATGATTTATTATTTAATGTAACAAAAAGTAGCAATTATTAAAAGAGTGCGAAGCCTGGAGTTTGATTTGGAGGAATGTTTCATTTACAAGAGATTGGATTTGTTATAATTTTTTGGGTTTTAAATATACTAATCTTCTTACCCTTGGAGTGGTGCAGCTCTTAAGGATATTTTTGACAGCAGCTGCCCCCGCTGGAGGAACTCCTGCCACGCTGAGCACCAAATCACCAACGTGTAAAAAATTATGTAACATTGGATGCTCGCGTTGCTTCCATCCAGCCACCCTGCAACGAAAAAATATCAAATTTTAATCTACGAAAATATTCGAGCAAATACATCCATTGAGGTTAAAAAAATCAATTTTGATCCAGAGCTTAAACTCTTAGTTCCTTTAAATATGTGCAAAATGAATTGTCCATTTTTTTAAGATTCAAAAAAGTTTTAATCCGTGGTCCAGGACCTTTAACCCAGGATATCTAGCGACCATAAAAACCTCAAAAACCTGGAGTTATCCTTGAATTCTGTGTAATCTTAAAAACTTGGAAATCTTCTTGAATTTTTCATGAGAACCTTGAATTTGATCTTTTTACTGTTTGCTTATAAAACATTTATGTTATTGAAATCCGACAAATAATTTAAATCCAGTATTAAGTGTACACCAAATATCTAGATTTGAACATATTTGAAAATATTTCAAAGATCTAGAACGATTTCAAAGATTTCAAACTGCTTCAAAGGACTGACTGACTGGAAGAAAGATTTCAAATATTTTAAAAGATTTAAAAAGATCTCAAACAAATTTCAAAGATTTCAAAGCTCTTCACAGACTTCACGAAGGTTTTAAAGATTTCAAACGAGTTCAAGAGATTTCAAAACATTTTAGAAGATTTCAAGATATTTCACGGAGATTTCAAATATTTCAAAAGATTTTAGAAAGATTTCAAAAGGTTTAAAGATTTGAGAAGATTTCAAAACATTTTACGGATTTCAAAAGATTTTAGAAGATTCCAAAAGATTTCATCATTTCAAAGATCTCACAAACATTTCAAGACTTTATATGATTTCACAAAAATGTCAAACATTTCACCAAGATTTAAAAAATTGTCAAAAATTTCACATAGGTTTCAAAGATTTGAAAGATTAAAAAGATTTCTCACAAGCGCGAACATCATATTTCAAAGCTTTCAAACGATTTCCAAAATTTTTCAAAATATTTTGGAAGATTTAAAAAAATTTCATAATGATTTCACAAAGATTTCAAAATATTTCAGAAAGATTACAAAAGTTTTCAAAAAGTTTCAAAAGATTTCAAACTATTTCATAAAAATTTCAAAGAATTCAAAGATTTCGAAAAAATTCAAAAAATTTCAGAAAGGCGTGTGCATCAAATTTTAAGAATTTCAAACGACTACACAAATTTAAAAATATTTAAATACTTTCAAACGGTTTAAAAAGATTTAACAAAGATTTCAAAATACTTTAGAACATTTTAAAATTTTTTTTGAAAGACTTAAAATATTTCAGAAGCAAAAACTTTGGTAAAATGTC
>CAKNXH010060247.1:94608-105865 GCA_932178445.1 Andricus quercusramuli
TTTCAGAAATAATTCAAAAGATTTGAGACAATTGCAAAATCTTGCACGGATTTCAAAAGGTTTCGAAAGATGTAGAAGCTTTCAAAAGATTTCAACATTTCAAGGATCTCACAAAGATTTCAAAGAAACTTTCAGGAATTTCGCAGATTTTACAAAGATTTCATAAATATTTAAAAGCTTACCAAAGATTTCACAAAGGTTTCAAAGATTTCATGAAGATTTCAAGGATTTCAAAGATTTCACTAGGAGTGTACAACAAATATCAAATGATTTTAGAAGGTTTCAAAATATTTTAGAAGATTTCAAAAGATTTCACAAATATGTCAAATACTTCCAAATATTTCAGAAAGATTTCAAAGATTTTAAAAGTTTTTAAAACATTGTAGAAGATTTCAAGATTTTTTAATATTTCAAATATCTCACAAAGATTCCAAGGATTTCAAAGATTTCAAAAGATTTCCAAACATTTTAGAAAGTTTAAAAATATTTCACAATGTTTTTAAGGATTTTAAAGATACCACAGAAATTTCGAAATACTTTAGAAGATTTTCAAATATTTCAGAAAGATTCAAAATATTTCAGAAATATTTCAAAAGGTTTCAAAAGATTTGGAAGCTTTCAACAGATTTCATCATTTCAAAGATCTCACAAAGATTTCAAAAGAGATTTTGAGAATTTCGAACACTTTAAAAAAAGATTTCATCATTTCGAAGATCTCACAAGTATTTCAAAAAAGATTTCAAGATTTCACAGGGATTGAAAAGATTTCACAAAGGCGTGTACATTAAATTTCAAAGATTTCAAACGATTTCAAAAGGTTTCAAAAGATTTTAGAAGATTTCAAAAGATTTCAAAAGATTTTAGAAGGTTTAAAAATGTTTCACGATGATTTCAAGGACTTTAAAGATTTCACAAAGATTTCAAATATTACCAAAGATTTTCTGAAGATTTCAAATATTCAAAATATTTCACAAAGAAGTTGTAAATCAGATTTCAAAGATTCTAAAGATTTCGAAAGGATTCAAAAGATTTTGGAAGATTTCAAAAGATTTCAAAGATTTAACAATGATTTCAAAGACATCAGTTGAGATTCAATTGAAAATTTAAAAAATATGATTGAATTCTAAAATAACATTTAAAGTAGTATTTTAATATTTCTAAAAAATCAATAATTCCTTAATAATTCCTATTTCTAAAGTACTTAATGAAATGCAGCACTACAGAAATTTACAATATGTCCTAGTTTATTAACCTGGAAACCCTAGAAAAGACCTTGAATTTTGTTCCTCAGAATCTGTCAAATCGTGAATTGTAATTAGAGGTTCTTCAATTATGACTTGTAAATGTTTCACACAAAATCATTGTTAGTTTCAAAATTGACGAATCAACATCAGATTTCAAAGAAAAATATTTATTTGCTTTCCCAACAATTCTACCAGAGTTATGATGAATTCTTAACAAGATATCCAATAACATTCTTGAACATACCAATTTTTTTTATTTTGGAATTAGTAATTTAGAAATATTATATTCGAAATCTATGTCTTTTTAGTTTGATTCCAACCATATGTTACTTGCTTTAATAAGCTGAAAATTAAAATAAGTTCAATGTTATTTGTCTTCATCAATTAAAAATTAGAAGCGTTTTTCAGGAAAAAAATAGTGGTATTTTGAATTTCTAAAAGATTGTATTATGTAAATTCAAAACCTAATTTATAGTAGTGCTATTTTTACGTTTTGTTATTATTTGATGGAATTTTCCATACATCTTTTCAACTAAATTTCTTGTACCAGAGTTGCTACAAAATTTTGAAAGTTCCATTCTCGAACCCTGTTTTCCAAAAATCTTTCAACTTAACATAATGAAAATTTTTGAGCTATAATCAATTTATTAAAACATATCGACTATTTAGACTTTAATTTGGAAATTATACGAAGCATTACGATTGAAATACCTACGAATTTGTTTATTTTTAACAAATCGAATTTGAAATTATCCAATTTTTAAGGGTTTTGACTTTCAAATGTTCAACCAATAAGTATTACAAATTAAAATGGTACAATCAAAATTTTTTTTTCAAAAAAGTCGAAAATGTCGTAAGCTGAGAAAATAAAGAACAGATGAATTGAAAAGCAATCAATGAAAAAATTCGGAAATATTTTTCAAGAAAAAGTGAGGAAAAAGTGGCATTTTTTACAATCTATTATAAAAAATTCCGTAATTGTAATTGAAAAGTAGGTAATTTGTATCTGAATTTTCTTTAAATATATCCTAACTTGCCTACATTTATGATCATTTTACGTAAAAGAAATTTCTGACAGTACATCTTATCTAATTTTTAAATTATTAAGGTAAGTAGCATATCATTGTAATCGCAAAAGTAGACGGCGATCAAATGGGAATCGCCCATTGAACCTAATATTATCAAACTTACCAAACAGCCCCAAATGTGTCCACAAATGCAATCCCATCTTTACAATCCCGTCTTCCAAGCTGAAGCCTTACACCTGCAGGATGACTCATTTCCCGTCTCAGATGCATCACCTGTTGTTCTCTAAGCGTTAACTGTCTGCGGATATTAGGTGCAGTTCCTCGAGCCTCCCTAGTTTGTTCAACCGGATTTTCAGTCTCTGTGTTTCCCGAACTCCTATATTCCATCAGCGCAGCATAACGATCATTCGACTCATCACTTCGCACAGGATTTGTGGCAGTGGATGTATTGTCCTCGTTAGGAGGATGTGAAGAAGCAAGAAAAACACTTTCATAACTTGAATTACCCGCATCTTCATTACTCGTCGTCGTAGTTGTTGATGGGGTCGGTGTCGGTGGTAAAGGAATTCTTGGACTTGGAACAGGAGGTGTTGTTCTTTGCACTTGTGTTTGAGTTGTTCCTGGTCGCAACCGCGACTCCTCCACACTTGCATCGTCGAATGTGAAAACTGAAGGTGATGTTGCGGAACTCGTTTCCCGACTTGAACCGGAAGAACTGGCAGCACTCGTTGATGGAGACAATCCTGATGTTCGCGGAATACTTGGCGTCCTAAAATCATGTCAAATCTATTTTTCTAATAATTATAATAATGATAGACGAATTATGACTCTTGATCTTTACACCATAATTTCTAATAGTGTACTAAACAAAATTATTTTTTTGCAAAACGGGTAATGAAAGATAAATAATTAAGGTTTCCGTTGATATGAATATGTTAAGGACTTATGTAGCTTGTATGGTTGTAATGTTGTTGTGAAAATCCGTTTACTTCAAGATATGGTTACCGCATTCATAGTATATAATTTTATTTTTCAATTATTTTTCAATTATTGATTAAAATGAAACGTATGTTATTTCACATTTAATTTCAATCCATAGCAACTATAACTGAACTGATACTCAATTAAAATTATTTTGTATATTTTAATAATAGTTGAAATGCATCCCAAATTGGATAATTATCATTTTAATGAATTATAGAATCATAATAATCATGGTAACCTTAAGTTCAATTTAGTAAGACCGTAGAATCTGTTAACTATAAGTAATGGAGAATAATTTGTTTAATTCGTTAATATTTTTAAGTAATGCGATTATTCACTTTATATTTTCACTTGAAAGGTCTCCCCTAATAGCACCTACTAGGAATATAACATAATATGTCATTTTTACTCTAAATGTAAAATAAAAAAAATAGATCATTCCAAACAACCTATTTGAATTATAGTTCAAAGCATAATTTTTAGTTGACCTAATAATTAAACGCATTTGAATTGAAATATAACCTATATTGGATGATAATTAGTTTTAGTTAATAAGAGTTATTTTCAGTCTATAATACTATACAATGCTAATTATTAAATTGAAATTTCCACACAAAAATACGAAATTTCAACAAAGTACATGAATTTTGTTATAAAAATGATGAGTTTGTAAATCACAAATGAAATGATTGAATTTTCATTTAAATAAATTAATTCTCAAGCAAAAAGGAAAGAAATTTTCAAACAAGTATTTAAACTGTAAACAAAATAAAGTCATTTTTAACAAAGTACATCAACTTTCGACCAAATTCTTGCATTTTGTATGAGATAGTTCAATTTTACATAAAAAAATACGAATTTTCTACAAGACAGTTGAATTTTCAACAAAGAAGTTCATTTTTAATCCAAATTGATTACTTTTTTTTCTTAAAAAGAAGACGCATTTTTAAGAGAATATATTAATTTTCAATAACTTAGTTACATTTTCAACCAAAAGAATAAAGTTCCTACACAGAAATACAAATTTTTATGGTATACTAGACTATTATGTGCGCGCGCTAACTTTTGTGTTCATGTTTCTCCTTTACTCAATTTTCGAATCACTATTTATTCCTTCAAATTCCTTGACCAATCAAATTCTTGATTTATAACACAAAAAGTTGTAAAGAATTATTTTCATTGAACAATTGAAATAATTTTTACTTCATATTTTTCGGAAAATTTGAATTATTAATAGCCCTTTAAACTATTCCAGAGAGAATTAAAGTATATGTGCACATAATTTCGAAATGAAAATTCTGATACTCATTTCACAACATCCCAAAATTTAAAAAAATATATAATTGGAATAGAGGTATTTTAAACATTAACAAACTCTTATTATACAATGTATAGTCAATAGTCAATTATATAACCTTGAACTAAATAATCAGTTTATGTTACCTAATCAAAAGAAATTAAAAATCAATCATCATGTAATTTAAAATTGTTGAAAAAATAATCAGCTAATGATTAATTAACCTGTGTATAACATAAGAAACATTCAACTATAATTTGCATTCAAACATTGTAATATTTTGTATACTAAATTGAGAAAAAAATTCACTATCATTTCTGAAAATTTAATTCAACACAAAAATACGAAATTTCAACAAAGTACGTAAATTTTATAATAAAAATGATGATTTTGTAAATCATAAATGAAATGATTAGATTTTCATTTAAATAAATTAATTCTCAAGCAAAAAGGAAAGAAATTTTCAAACAAGTAGTTAAACTTTAAACAAAATAAAGTAATTTTCAACAGAGTACTTCAACTTTCGACCACATTCTTGCATTTTGTATGAGATAGTTCAATTTTAGATAAAAAAAAAGAATTTTCTATAAGACAGTTGAATTTTCAATGAAAAATTCATTTTCAATCCAAATTGATTAATTTGTGTCTTCCTGCGTTAGTCTAAAATATTACGTCCAAGCGATCAGTCGAGTTTCTCACTTTCGAAAAATAAAATCCTAACAGTCCAGTAAACCGGTCTATTTTTCCGCGATTACTTTTCAACCATTTTTTCAAAAACACACTATTTAATCCCTCCCTTTTTCTAAATTACCACTCAAAAATTCAGAAGAAGCTTTGAAGACAAAAGGCGGAATCCCAGTCAAATATCAAGCTAAGTCATAACTTTTATTGTTAAGAATAAATGAATTTTGAGATTATAAATTTTTGAAATTGAACTAATTTCGTGACGGGGGGGGGGGGATTACACTCTTTCTACGTCATAAATTAAACTATTTTATGATTTATTTACTTCCATATTTCAAGAATTATGTTTTCCGTGGGGATTCTCTTTGTTTGAAATATTATAAGCGGCTTTCCAATTGAATTCAATGATCTGAGCGAATTTGAAGATATTTTCCGGAAATTGTGGGGCGTTTTGAATCTCAGATTTCAAGAAATAAAGGATTCCATGAATTTTCTTGTGAGACTATAATTTTTTATTTAATGCTAGTAAGAATGTATTATTTTGCGGCGTATTTCTACCCTTGTTTCATTCGAGGGTTTGTTTTAGAGATAAAAGTATTCCAGCCAATTAAAATATGTTCCCCTGTAATGAGTAGATTTTGGTTTTGTTGGTCTTTTTGTTTTTTGTTTATCTCATTAAATCATACACTGATTTTTTTTCCAGGTTCTTCGGATGGTCGTGGAAGCTAAAGCAAAAGCTTTAGACCCACTCCATCTGCTTGCCTAGCCTTCTTGGTGGTTCGGAATCCACCTTAAACTGTCGGTCCCCCTTCCAACACCGAGTAAGTGTGTAGGGATTGTATAAAGAAATAGGGGAAAGCTGCATGGAAAATATAAGCCCTTAGGGGGACACATTAGAAACTTCCAATCCAAATAGTGTTCTCGCAAAAATGTATGCTGATGCGGTAGTCGAAAACACTAGACACACGGTATACGCAGTTAGATTAAAATCGCCGGTATACATTATCCGACTAATACTAAACTGAAGTTTCACGAAAGCAGATTCCCACGACTGATATGGGAACTACGATGTTATGCTTGTAAAGTCTTTTTGTGTCTTTCTGGGTCAGTTTCGTGGTTCAGGAGTTTCAGTGATTGTGAAAAATATGTAAAATTTTATTTAGAGAGCACGCAAAAGGCACGGTTTCGTAATGCCGATTGGTGACGACTTCCAAGGTCAATCAAGTTCCATGATTCTGGACAAGACCTATTTTTGGATCATACAGGGATTTGATAAGATAATGCTTTGGATCTTTCAGAGGAATCTTACATGCGAATCCATATACTACTAGATTTAGCCTAAATTATTGATTATTTATTGGAACCTTGTGTAAATCTAGTTTTTAATTATGAAATTAGGAAGTAATTAATTAGGAACAAATCCTTATCAATATAATGATACTGAGATAAATTATAATTATTATATTATATTACTAAATGCATTTATCATATTTTTGTTTTTTCGAAATTTTAATTTCAACAGGTGCCACACAGTAGTTCAGAATTGGATTTTTGTGGACAAATCAGTGTACAAATCACAATTTTTATCCGGTTGAGACTTTTTTTGTGAAATTCTATATAAAAAACAAATATTTTTCGATTTTGAACCAAAAGGAGGGGATCGTTGCCCTCTATACGAAAAAAGTGATTTTGAAACACCCTGTTACACATCCATTCGCATTATTTATTCTGGGTATCCTATTTCTAGAAAAGTTAATCATAAAATATTGATATTTTCTCTTGTATTGAGTGCAATTTATTCCGACAGAATAAATGTAAAATTCATGTGAAGGCACTGGAGATAGTATCTGCTAAAATTGACTTGCAGAAACAAATCTGCATAACTTTGAAACAAGTATGTATTTTCCAATTTATATTTTTGAAAGAGTTATCGAATTATTTTTACACCTTAAATTTACTAGGATTGAATGTCTATTTTTTGTTGAAAATATGTAGAAGAAAAAAACTTCTACACACTATACAGTATACGAGGACAAGAGAATGACAACTGGATAAGTAGGTTTTCGCCTATATAATATATGATTTTGTGCTTCCTGTTGCTAAAAAATTCCCTGACTTTTCCCTGACCAATTTTTAATTTTTCCTGACCGTTCCCATTTTTTTTTATAAAAACCCCAAAATATAAAAAATCAATAATGCTAATGCAAAAAAGCGGTTTGCTTCTAAATTTATTTTAAATACTTTTAGCGATGACAGCCATACATAATTTGAGTTTTCAACTAAAAAAGATAAATTTTGAACCAAAGATGGAAAAATTAAATTTTTAGTTAAAGCAATTAATTATCAACTAAGAAAAAAGGAATGTTCAATAAAATGGTTCAATTTTCAACCAATGTGATAAATCTTCGCTCGAAAAAAAAGTTAAATCTCAACAAAAAGTGTAATACTTGATATTTCGACCGAAAACTATTTTAATTTTCAGTCCAAACTAGTTGAATTGAACAAAAAATGCGAATTTTTAACAAATTAGTTGAATCCTCAACAAAAGCCGACACATTTACAAACCAAAAATACGCATTTTCAACTAAAGAGTTAAATTGTCAACCAAAGAGATGAATTTTAATCATGTAGATTAAATTTCTATAAAAAAGATAAATTTTCCACAAAAAATAGAATAGAGCTGCATTTTTCACAAAAAAGTACACTTTTTTTTAAACAAAATACATGCATTTTCAATTAAAAAATATAATTTTTCAACCAAACATAGAATGGTTAAATTTTCAGTTGCAAAAATTAATTTTCAACCCAAAAACGAATTTTCAACAAAATAACTGAATATTCACCTAAGTTAAAATTTCAAGCAAACAGATGAATTTTGAGTTAAAAAAATTAATCTTCAATGTTTAAAAACTAATTTTCTACCTAAAAAATTAATTTTCAACAAAAAAGAACAATTTTCAACCAAGAAGATTAATTTTGTTAAGAAGTTAAATTTTCAACCAAACAAATTAATTAGTCACCAAGAAGATTTATATTCTACCACAAAAGATAAATTTTCAAATAAATAGTAGTTGAATTTTCAACTGAAGAAGATAAAATTTCAATTAAATATGGAATAGTTAAATTCTAAGTTAAAAAAATTAATTTGCAACTGAAGAAGACACATTTTCAACTAAACATAGGATAGTTAAATTTTCAGTAAAACAAAATGTTTTCAATAAAATATTTAAATTTTGAACAAAAAAAAAGTTTGGTTAAACGATGATTTTATTTTTAAACCAAAAACACTTGAATTCAACAAAAAAAGACGAAGCTTCAATAAGATAGTTGACTCGTCAATCAAAAAATATACAATTTATACCCAACTAGATGAATTTTCAACGAAAAAACTCAATTTTCAACCAAGAAGATTAATTTTGCACTAAAAAAGATTAATTTTTAACAAAATACATCAATTTTTAACCTAATAGTTGAATCAGTCACCAAGAAGATTAATATTCTAGCATAAAAGATGAATTTTCAAACAAATAGTAGTTGAATTTTCAACGGAAGAAGATACATTTTCAATTAAACATGGAATAGTTAGATTTTCAGTTGAAAAAATGAATTTTGAACGAAAAAGTGTTTTTTGCAATAAAATAGTTAATTTGGAACGAAAAAGTATGATTAAACGATGATTTTAATTTTAAACTAAAAACAGTTGAATTCAACAAAAGAAGACGAAGTTTTTTACAATTTTTGTAAAAACGGTGGAATTTTCTAGCAAAAAGAATGTCTTCTCAACAAAATTGTTGGATTTTAAACAAAATATTCGAATTACCTTCAACTTCAGTTTATCGAAAATTCCATGACTCTGTCAGGTTTTCCCTGACATTAGTATTATTATTTCTCAAATGCATTGAGACAAAAAAATCAAAGTTGTCTGATCTAAATCAAACTTGGGCAAAGTGTTGTGCTATTTAATAGTAGTTTATGGGGTAAAAATACTGTCATTTGGATACATATTTTCCGACGGGAAGATTTAAACGTTTTGAGATTTTCGTGAATATCGTCTATTTCGGCGATTTTTATCTCTTGAAATGGCGATAAAAAATTTCGTTCGTTAGGGGGCATATTTCTTTCCACTTTTTTTTGTCTCGAAAGAAAGCTTAGGTCTTTTCCCTTTAAGAGCTTTTAATCGGTTATATTATTTAATTAAGTAAAAGATAATATTTATTGTTGAAAATTATATAAATAAGCTAAAATATCGTGATTTTCTTAACATTTTGCTACCACACGATAATTTATAAACCTTTTCACAGTTTCAAAGAGACGAGAACAATGAAAATATGTAAAAACTTAGAATATCTTAATTAACGGAATGGATACACTGTCGGTTAAGGTAACTAAAAAATTACTTGTATTCAAGAATAAGATTTTTGAAAAAATTTGAACTGATTCAGGCTTTATTTTTAAAGATTAATCGCAAATTTCAAAGATTAAACAAATTTTTTAAAAAGAATCTGGATAATATAGGAATTTTTTTTTTAATTTTGCAGGATGTTACACAATTTTAGGAAAACCTGAAATGATATCAAAATATATTTCGCAGTTTTAGAAGTTTTGAAAAGATTTGAAAATAGTTTAAAACTTGACAATATTTCAAAAAATTTCAATAAATACTTAACAAAATATAGAGTTTTGAAGATTGCAAAAAAAAACGTTTTTAAGAATTTTGAAATGCTTCAAGAATGACTTTTTATTTTGAAACAAACAATTAAGACAAAATTTAGGTCTTTTCTTTTGAGAGCTTTTATCAGTTACATTATTTAACAAGGTAAAAGATAATGTTTATTGCTGAGAATGAAATAAATAATCGAAAAAAATCAATCATTTCAAGTTATATTCGATTATGGAAGATCATGCGATTATGCGACTTGAATTCGTTATTTGAAATGTAACAAACTGCCAACTCCAGATGGTCCTTACCCAGTTGTCATTCTTATGTCTTCATACATAATATTAGCTGCGAAATATCAAGACAGATGTATCCCATGCCCGTTGCAATAAAATTGCAGTCTTTTTTTTTAACTCTTGCTATAAATAGAAAGAAATAAAAGGCATACCCTATCGTGGAGGGAGGTGGTGGCAATGGACTCGTGGGATCTCTGGTAACGATTCTCTCCGGGCCTTTGGAATAGACATTTTCCTTAGGTCGGAGAATTTTCATGTCTGTTAGTTTTCGCGTTACCGCCTGCACCCAATCGCACATGGACTGATACGTGGGCGCTGCCAATCTCAGAACACGATCATCACTGAAATTGACACAGAATTCGTAGTCGTTACGCTGTGTCGCACAGAGCGTCGGCGACAAGTGCAGAACATTCCGAAGTGAATGCGCCCACACTGGAGAATGGGTTGTTGCCTGCTTCTGATCGACGAAACCCTCAAGCCTCGGCTCCGAATCATCGTGGACGCAAAATGCAACCCAAAATTTGCACAGTTCCTTGTCGGTTTTGTCTGTTCGTCTCAACCAACCATTCTTGTGGATTTCCCGAAATTGCACTGAAACAATCACAAAGTCGAATAAAATAACTTGATAATCAATCATTCATTTAATTTTCTACACGACATAAACTTCAGGGCTTAAAAAACTTCAATGGTCAATTCAATCGTGCAGAGAGATCATAAATGTTCAAAGATCAGCATTTGAAACTTGTAGCACATTTATCATAGAATCTTATAGAAATGGAATGAAACAATTGCAGTATAAAATATAGTAATTTCAAATTTGTTTATCTCAACCAAGAGATATAAATTTTCAATCCAAAAGGACGAATTTAAAACAAGTCAGTTGAATTTTCGAACACACAAAGATGACGTTTTAACAAAATACTTGAATTTTTCGACAAAATAATTTATTTTTCAACACAAGAGTTAATTTTTTAACCTAATACTTGTATTTTCTACCTACAAAGATGAATTTTTAATCGGATAATCAAATTTTCAAACAAAAAAGATTAAACTTAAATAAAAAATAG
>CAKNXH010060249.1:0-26823 GCA_932178445.1 Andricus quercusramuli
CACAAATTGTTAACGTAGTTTATAGAGAGCTCCTTACTTACTGTTAAAGGTTTCTTTTGAGGGTTCCTTTGTCATTTTGTTGCTCGCATTCGGAGTGTCTTTTTTTATAGTTAGTTTTCCCTTTCGGCCACTGGACCCTGGGCTCAGAGGATTCCCTATCGCTATCTTGTTGAGATGCTTCTCCAACTCTGGACAACAAATTTAATTCCCATTAAATTTTAATCCAGAAAAGAGTGAATTGTATGTTTTCTATAAAAAATTTATTTACTTTTCTTATGACAGATAGCCTCTTCAGAATTCTTTAATTTCTTTGGAGAAGGTTCTGGAGATGTTTGGAGAAGGTCTTCAGGCTCTCCAGTTTTGTTTCTAGATGTAGCTGTGCGTTACGAAATAAAGTTACAAAATAACACTGAGTTACTTTGCTAGATGTCGAAAACAGAAAATATGATCTTAAACTTACTAGCAGAATTTTTTCCATTTGGTGGATTTTTTGGAACGGACCTCCTCTTTCGTTTTCGGTTTTTCTCTTTCTCAACCGATGAAATTGAATCATCGCTGCTCCTATTTTCTCGAGAGTCTGTAAAAGCAAGAACAAGTATGTTGAAACTAGTACCTTTCATAGTTGAAGGAAATTGACGAATTAAATAAAAATTAAAACCTTACTCAATTGCTTAAATTTTGGGTGCTTACCACTACTGTTATTGATTTTTTTCAAATTTTTTGGTAAAAGCTTCAACTTTGTCTTTCCCTTATCATTAGAAGATCCGTAATCGTCAATTATTGACTCTTCTGAGGCAACAAAGGAATATTAAGGATGTAAAGTGTACACTCGTTATTCCAAGTTCAAAAACAAGCATTGTTCAGAATGATTGATAAAGTCAAGGAAAATTTTCCTATTGTTAATCATAACTTATTTTGGAGAAAAAAAACTGAAGGCGAACTTAAAGGATTCCCTATAAATCTCTTTGGTACGTTTTTATCTTTAAATGCAAAAACATAAAACTTAAAATAACTATTGTTATATAAACAATTTTCATCTCAATTTAATCTCAAAATTAGTTACAATTGACAATTTTATAAATTATTTTAGACAATGCTCATTTTTGAACTTGAGATAAGGGATCCTCCATAAATTGCGTTGCTAATTATAGGCTGTTTTTCATATCCTCTACAGTCACTCTTTGTTTACAGTTGTAGTTTTGGGGGGGGGGGGGGCCCTGTGGAGAAAACGTAGCCCGAAATTGTATTTAAACATAAGAAAAAGGGTGTTTTTTCACGAAAATAGTGCAATAATGAATGAAGAAATTCTTTCAACTAAAAATAACGAAAATATCATTTTGAATGCAATATGAAACACGTAAAATTTTGAAGATTTCAAGTCGAAATATTTATTCAAATTTCAAGAAATAAGATTAATTTTTTAGCCAAAAAGCCATTTCCAGAATAAATAATTAATTTCTATCAAAATAAAAAACAACCGTATAATCAATAAAAAAGTTAACTTTTAAACCAAAGAGGTGAATTTTGAAAATTATGAATTTTTAACAAACTAATTCAACTTTCAACCAAGTAGTTGAATTTTCAAACAAAAAGATGTTAAATTGTTGAACATTGTTGAATTTTAAAGTCAAAAGAATGAATGATGTAGAAAACGATTGAACTTTCAACCAAAAATATGATTATTTAACAAAAAGTTAATTTTCAGCGGAAAAGTTAAATTATCGTGAAAATAGTTCAATTTTTAACCAAATACTTAAATTTGAAGCAAAATGTGAACTTAAAAAAAATTGATTTTTCAACCGAATAGTTTCACTGCTTACCGTATTTTTCAACCCCAAATCAAAACAGATTTATTTAGAGTAAAACTGTTGCATTTTTAACCAAAAACGAATTAAATTTTTATCAACAAGACTAATTTTCGGCTAACAATAACGAATTTTTAACAAAATACACGAATTTTCAACTGGAAAAGATCAATTTAAAAAAAAATGGAATAGTTTCATTGTTAGATAAAAATATTAAGTCTCAACAAAAAAAGAACTTTCAACAAAATAGTTACGTTATAACAAAACAGATGAATTTTCCACTAAAATTATCTATCTTTAAAAAAATTACTTTTCAACAAAAGAGCTCAATACAAAAGATGATTTTTGAACCCAGAAGATTCATTATTAGAAAATGGAATAGTTGACATTTCAACGAAGGAGATGAATCTATAACAAACAAAAAATGAATTTTTAGCAAAGTAGTGCATCTTTCAACCAAGTAACTGAATATCTGACTAAAAAATCGGACTTTTGAAAAAAATGATTTATTTTCAACTAATTAATGAAAATTTCATCTGCATACTATGATTCTAAACCAAACGTGATGAATTTCGAACCAAAATTTTAGTTCCCATTTAAGCGAAAAAACGAGAAAAGGGGAAGAAAGGGTATGTTTCTTAAAAATGGAAAAAAACTGAAAAATTGTTTAGAATTAATCATCAGGAAACGTACTACATATTATCTAAGTTCGTAACGTTACTTCCTCTGACCCTTCTCCCACCACCCGTTACCAATCATAGTTTCAGCGTAACACATATCCATCCTGAAATAGTAATATACTTCTAGTATTTAGATATCATTTGATGCTTATTAATTGGCCTACACATTATTTATAATAAAAATCTTCATCATTATAAAACATAAATATATATTTTTAAAATTGATAAGAAATCTAGTTTTTTCTCTGTATTATACAATATACACAAATAGAAATATTTACTTGAATTTTTTGGGTTCCCCACATCCACAAAAGGAAATGGCGCGGAAACTTTGAAAACCTCGTCTCCCTCTTGCTGACTGACTTTTAGCTTGGCATCGCGATGCCTTTTTTCAGCAGCTGCCGCTTGGTCTGCTCCATCGATATCTGGGTCAGTTGTGTATGCAAACTCCTTGAATTTTAATTTATTCAACCGAATTCTTGCGTCTTCAAGAGTTCCTAAATTACAAGTTTGTTTAATGGAATTTATCGTTTCTCAGAATTTCTGTAAACAATTATAGGTGAAATAGAATGAAAATAACAATTACATACTAGCACGGCCTTTGAAATCTATTGGATACTCAGACCAATAATCGGGTGCATCAGCAAATGTTTTCAATAATTTGTTTAATTGAACAAGCGTGCTTCTATCGTACGGAGGGGGCGGGTACTTTGTGACGTGGATTAACTTATTTATTTTAAAAGAAATCCAGGAATTTAACACTATGTCCACAAGTGCTCTACCCTCCTCATATTTGCAGCCAGTAAACGCAACCAATTCGTAAGGGTAATCATTTTCATCGCCGGACATATTTCTAAAAAGAAATGTTACACCTTTAATATTCTAAGTTAAAAGAATCAATCCATATGTCCACATTTTGTTAGCAAAAACTTTTTTGCGAAGAATTATTTCAAGCTTTCTTTTAAAGCAAAGATAAAATCAGGAAAACAAATATTACTTCATAATATTAGGTATTTTTGTCAAGAAACTTATTTAAAAAATGTTTACAATCTATTTTTAACTCCTTCATTTTTTTGACGTTATTTCTACATATAAGCATGTGTCTCGATTCTCGATATTAAAATTCGCTGGGAAAAAAATATTCATAAAATTTGTTTCTAAATTTTTAGTAGAAGACCTCAGATTTCGTATCGACAAATGACAAGCCAGGAGACACGTTAATTTTTTGCAAAGTGTTGAATGACCAATTCAAAATGAAAGTGATAACGCAATATATATAAAAAAGATTAAAATTCACATCCAAAAATAAAGAAGGAATATTCTTCTATCATAACTTTCTAATCAATTTCCTTTTCTATGAACGCATAATGTATATTTAAATATTTGAATCTATAGAGAATGTAAAAAAGAATGAGCGTAACATTTTTTGAACGCGAAAATAATAGTAAATCAGTATTAATCATTATGTCGAACACCCGCATATATATTGTTATTAAAAATGACTTAGAGGTTATGTTATATATATAGTCTTTATTTGCACATACCTTTTGAACTGCCAAGAAATTTTGAAAGAGCAGCAAAGTACTGCAAATCGGGGCAATCTGGTATCCTGATCAGCACTTTTTGATAAATATTAATCCATCTCTAAAAAACTAATTGTGAAGTTGAAAGCGCGTGCCCTTTGTTCTCTTCGGCTTTTATTGGCCTTTGTCTTAAACTTCTGTATACTTCAACATCATGGCGTCTCGCCACTGCACTGCAGCCAACATATCTGTCAGAAACTCTACCACTACATGACGGAAAACCGAGCCAAAAACTACTACAGACAATTGGTAGAATTGAGTGAATAATTTAAAAATCGTAATTGAGAAGCAATGTGCTTAAAAAAGTCTCAATTATAATCAAGTAATTATTCAACTTTTACCAAACAATGGCAGATTTGGTTTGAAGGAGGATCGAACGAGTCTGCTAATAACAAACAACATGCAATGTAGGGTTAGGTCGATTTTTGCTCTGAATTCTCAAAATGAAAATTCAACTGTAATATTTTCTAGTTTTCAGTTTTTAAATTTTTATCTCATACCCATAAGGGTTTCTTTTCTCATTTTACGGTAAGGGTTATAGAATTTAGGCATTCCCTACGAAAATGTTCAGGGGTGAAAGTATCCCAGATAGCAAAATGCCCGCCGATTGCAAGCGATCTGCCGGCCCGCGGTCCGATCGATCGGACCGACTTGCCGGCAGATATGCACCTTAATGTGCACACCATTGATGTCTATATGCCCGCCCGACAGGCGGGAGCGACGCTGTCCGGCGAACTGCATGCCCGACGGTCCGGTAAAATTCAGGCTGAGTGTGCGAGTAGATTAAAATTTAAAAAGTCTTTTCTTATGTGAATAAAATAAAAATTTCCAAATATCACGAAAGGTAATGACGAGATTCTGCGTATAATAAGTCCAAGTTGAAAGAAAAATGTCAATATTATAAAAATATCTTTTTATAATATTGTCATTTTTCTTTCAGCTTGAACTTTATATTATTATACGCAGAATTTCATTACCTTTCGTGCTATTTTCTAATTTTGTTGATTTGAAGGACACCGACAGCAAAAAATTGCTAACAAATTTTTTGTTCCACACACAGCCAAAACAATACCAAAAACCGCAAACGATGAAAGGTATAACTCCGTTATACAAGTGCATTACTCCGGTTTCCAAGTGGATTACTCCATTTACAAGTGGATTACTTATTCTTCTATTTTATCTGGAACGAATAACAATTATTGTTTGCAAATCGCACACATCCGAGCGAAAATTCACGGGTGTGAACGCCACACGAGATGGAACACGACAAGAACAGCTGATCCAAAACGCGCATGCGCGTTTTTGATCCCAAACTACTCGCACTATCAGCCTGCAGCGGTCCTGTAAATCGCAGGCCCGTCGTTTCTCGCCGCTTGCAAGCCCGACGGGCATCTAATGTGCCGGACCGTTGCCTGCCGTTGTCCGCCTTTCGGTCGCATTCCGACTCTGCCGGCCTGTCGCGTGCATTTAGCAGGGACGCTGGTCTCCAGCCCGTCGGGCCGATCGCGTGCCGGCACGTATTGTTATCTGGGATATAACTATCTCTGTCCTGCGAAATCGCACCTTTCATGATCTCTATCAGCGCCCATTTTTTTGCCAAACAGAAACAAAATTACTGTTTTGTACTTTTTATTGGTGGCAATTTCGAAATATATAATGACAATATACTATTAACATTTGCGTGTTTTAAAAATCTGAATCTACAAAAATTTCAAATGTAAGAAGATGCTTTCAAACTCTGAATAATTTATTATTAGAAGACAAATAACGGAAAAACAGACAGTTTGGATGCACAGGAAAGCCATAATTATCGATAGATAAAATTGCGCCTTTTCAAGCATTCATTACAGTCATGAAATTTCTTTTCAGTATGATGTACGTCGCACAATTCATTTGGAAATTGGCGTTTTATTTATATTTCTAAAGTTGTAACGAACCATAATTTTATTATTAATTCCATACATTTGACACGTGTTCACATATGATGAAAATAAATCAAACTTTAGGTTTGCTTTGAGTTTTTTAGCGCAAATTCAATATCAAATTACAAATCAGTTGAATATGAGCCATTTCAAATTTTTACATACATGTGTTAATCGTTATGAAGAATAGGTACAACGTAGAAGTATTTGCTTCCTTGTGCTTTGATTGTGACGGACATTTTCACTAGTTTAGTTTTCATCGATGTTACAGGGAACGTTCTCAATTCAGCTGAAGGTGTTCTATAAATTTCCCACATGTGAAGCAACGATAAATCGAGAGGATAAGTAAAGATTGTTTTTTTTCGATAAACATATCCTTGCATTTCAAGATTTTCTACGGTTCCGACTATTTTTACTACATTTAGAATCTCGTTATTCGTTAAAAGAATTGTGCTATCAATGTATTCGTGGTGCAAATTGTGCTTTCTCTGATCTTTATTTTTAAAATGCTGTTTGCCTTTTCTTTCAAAATCTCTACATCAGGAGATAGCTCGGCTTTTTGCTCCAGTATCGAACTTTCTGCATGTAGCCTTCTGCATATCTGGGCCAGCAACCTGTACGGAGTTCTTAACTTTTCTTTTAGCTTTCCTAAGAAATTTTCGAATACGAAAGCGGAAATTCTACTCAAGCTGCAGCCCACCTTTATGACATCATTTGCTAAATGAATTAGGTGATGAGCATTTAAAACTTGTGTCTTAGCCCCATCAAAAACTTTCAAGCCTTTGAAAAACGCTACAAAATACTCTTTAGCATATGCATTAAATGTAATGCAAATACCATCAGAACACAAAATTCTGCAAGCCACGTGGAAAAGTGAAAAATGTTTATATAGTCTCCTTGGCAGAACGTTTATGAGTACAATTGGTCCGCAGTACAGCGCAAAAAAACGAAATTGAGTGGCTTTCCAATTGGCAAACTTTTTAGTAGACTTCCGTTTTCGTTGATTAAACTCACACGGAACTTGCGATTTGAGAAGCTCCATTCGATCTGATAGAACCTCTCTCATTCTAGGACCTAATCTTACATTCAGGTCACCAGTAAGCCACCATTCAATCAATTTTTTCATAATCCCCAGACAACACAAGTGCATGAAGTCCAAGACAAACGAAAAGATCATATCGATTGCAGGATGTATATTTAGAAGGTGCGTTCGTCCGTGATGATGATCCGGTTGCGACTGGTTCCTAAAAGTTTCGTCTGACCTTTCAGGGCAATCTATCGATGGATAGACAGTGCTGGGCAAGTTTCCTTTTGTACCATCTACTGTACATCTCTCGCAAGCATTTTTTGCACCATGGTGAACCGTATTTTTACAGAATGCTCTCGCTGGAGTGTCGCACACAAAACATTTTACGCGCACAGCATACTGTTTTCCCGCTATTATGCTCCCATCTCTTAGTAATTCGTTGATTTCCTCGACGAATTTTTCGAAATACAAATCGTTACTACCAGGTTTTGACTTTCCACAAAAAATGGAAACTGGAAACGGTTTATAAATGTCCGGATTAAAATGCACTTGGCATAGATGGGGCCAAAGTTGATCATCGCCGCCTGATTGATTAACCGGAAGACCATCTACGGAGAATTTTAGATCAATGATGTCGCTTACGTGCACTGCAGGATCGATCCAAGCGTCCAGCCTTTTTATAATTCCAAAGTAAACAAATTCTCCTTCAGAACCATCGTTTGCTTCCATTGGCTCAATTGTGTAATTTGCACTCGACGTATTCAGGAAAGTTTTCGCACTTTTGGGTAGATCTGGTAATAATCTGGCTCTGAGAATTTGTAGCATTTCATCTACATAAGCTTGATCTATTTTATTTTTAATTGCCCAAGTGCGTAGACGTTGAATGTCCCCAAGGTCTTCATTTTCGCCTTCATCACTATCTGAGTCACTAGCAATCAATCTCCTTTCATCAATTTGTTCCTCCTGGACTCCATCAGTGTATTCTTCCCTGCTTTCCGTGGATGAATTCGAAGAGATTTCACTCTGTCGTTCATCAACCGCGTTCTGCTCTTCGATTCCAAAATTCGAAGAATGTGAACGCACACTCATTTCAGGAGATCCATTCTGGTTCTCTTCTGTGCTTCCTAGATTTGCAATAGGTGACAGTGTATTTCTCTGCAGAGATTTATTTTCTTCACTTCCAGAATTCTTTCGCACCATATGCGGATCTGAAGCTACGGCTTCATTTGTGCTAACCCCCTGTTCAATTTCAGCACCAACGTTTTCCGAAGGCTCTGTTATAAGCAAAATGTTTAACGTGAGAAAGAATTTTATTTGTAGATAGAAATTTAATAAGGATCAAAAAGAAAATTTAAGATTTGCAATTTTTAAGTATTTTACATATTGCACTTATTTTATTCAAGGGCAAAAATCTTCTTATAAAGGCAAATTATACTTATTTTCTACAAAGCTATTCATAAACGTGTCCTCATTAGAAATAATAAATCTGTACAATTGACAAAATCAGTTTGATATTTCATTTCAAATTGAGCGTGAATATTCTATTTTGATCTAATTTTACAAGTATCTGGTAAAAAAATTATTACTTGAGAAATTTCGGAAAGAAAATTGGAAACATGCAAGTCGAAATAATTTTCAATGTTCCAGGCAAATAACTTTTCGCCTGGAATTTCCAAATTCTAGAAAATAACAGATTTGTGTACTTCAAAAATACTTGCTGAATATTTCAGCAATTTCAGCAGTTCATATAAGCCATTCCAGAAGTTCAAAGAAAATTTTTGATGAAAGTGGGAGGAATGTTTATATTTAATTTATAGCAAAATAAAACATAATTATACACCCTATTAAAAAGATAATTCAGAAAATCCTCATGTTATTTTCAGACAAGGAAAACACGAAGAAATGCGCCAGAATTTTTAGATTCCTAGAGGAAATCCGCGAGTCAATCAATTAATCCTCGTGGATTTCCTCGAAGAATTTGAGAATCCTCACTGATTTCCTTGCATTTTCCTCGTTCAAAAACAACGCAAGGAATTCCTTGGTAATTTTTTTAATAGGGTAGAATATGAAACCATGTTTTACCTTCCGACTCTGAGCTAGAAGTCGATGAATTAACAGCTGGTGTATTCCGTATATTGTCAGCTTTTTCCAGAGCTCTGTACTTCCTCACTCGGGCGACTGTTAATTTTCTCTTGCGATTTATATTCTCCATTATTTGGATCTCTTAAAAGATATTAAATATTACATGTAGAAACTGATTGGAACTATTGAATCAAATTATTCATTTTTCACTTCTATACTCTTTTGTAATCTATAAGCGAACGACTACGACTACAGACAACAGCAAACCCAACAGAAGCATACCCAGATAGCAAAATGCCCGCCGATTGCAAGCGATCTGCCGGCCCGCGGTCCGATCGATCGGACCGACTTGCCGGCAGATATGCACCTTAATGTGCACACCATTGATGTCTATATGCCCGCCCGACAGGCGGATGTGACGCTGTCCGGCGAACTGAATGCCCGACGGTCCGGTAAAATGCAGGCTGAGAGTGCGAGTTGATTAAAATTGAAAAAATATTTTTTTATGTAAATAAAATAAAAATTTCCAAATATCACGAAAGGTAATGACGAGAGTCTGCGTATAATAAGTCCAAGTTGAAAGAAAAATGTCAATATTATAAAAATTTCTTTTTATAATATTGTCATTTTTCCTACAACTTGAACTTTATATTATTATACGCAGAATTTCATTACCTTTCGTGCTATTTGCTACTTTTGTTGATTTGAAGGACACCGACAGCAAAAAATTGCTAACAAATTTTATGTTCCACTCACAGCCAAACAATACCAAAAACCGCAAACGATGAAAGGTATAACTCCGTTATACAAGTAGATTACTCCGTATTCCAAGTGGATTACTCCATTTACAAGTGGATTACTTACTCTTCTATTTTATCTGGAACGAATAACAATTATTGTTTGCAAATCGTACACATCCGAGCGAAAATTCACGGGAGTGAACGCCACACGAGATGAAACACGACAAGAACAGCTGATCCAAAACGCGCATGCGCGTTTTTGATCTCAAACTTCTCGCACTATCAGCTTGCAGCGGTCGCGTAAATCGCAGGCCCGTCGTTCCTCGCCGTTTGCAAGCCCGACGGGCGTCTCATGTACCGGACCGTTGCCTGCCGTTGTCCGCCTTTCGGTCGCATTCCGACTCTGCCGGCCTGTCGCGTGCATTTAGCAGGCACGCTGGTCTCCAGCCCGTCGGGCCGATCGCGTGCCTGCACGTATTGTTATCTGGGATAAAGGACAATTACTATCTAGAAATAATTAAAAAGTCATTATATAATAATTTATTATTTTCGGGCATCCGATTCTTAAAGAAATTAGCAGAATGTGATCATTTAATAATGAATTATTCTCAAATACTTCTTGCTCCGATCTTACATTTAAAAGTTACGAAATGTATTTTATAAAATACATTTATTCCTAAAAATAATGACGAAACAACAATTAAATACTTGTAGACGTTAAATTTAATGACAAATAAGCAGAATATTATTATACGTCAGTCATATTTATTTTGAAGTATTTCGTTCTTTGATACTAGTTTTTGAGGTTATGAGAAATATATTTCATGAAGCACACTTATTTATACAATGAACATTTGCAAAGAAATGAAAATAATCGTGAATAACAATTGCCTTATTTCTAGGTATTACATCCATTAACAAAATAACAGAATGTGATTATTTGTTATTCAGTGATTCTGAAATATTCCTTTTGCTCCGATAACATTTTTTTGAAGGTACAAAATTTATTTTATAAAATGAATTCATAAAAATAATGATAGAATTACAATTAAATATTCTTAGACATTAGATTTTTTACAAAAGTAACAAAACTCTATCATTTGTCAATCAGTTATTCTGAAATATTTTCTTCTTCGATACTGGTTTTTGAGGTTAAGAAAAGTATTGTATCAAATAAATCTATGTCATATCCAAATTGAATAAATATAAACATTATATTAATACACAAAGTAGCAGAATATAATTTTTTATCAGTAGGTCATTCTGTGAAATATTTACTAATCGCATCCTGTTAAAATCTTGTTGTTGGCAAATTTTATTTATATCGTATGTTTTTAAATATTTCATGTAAGATTCAGAACAAAATAGTCAACACATAAACAAAACAATACTTACGGGTTTTTCCACATATGTATGTATTAATATGTTTATTTCCGTAATTTATTTTTTCACTGTAATGCTCACTGTACGACGTACGTTATCGGCTATACACAAGTCCAGCACTAATGTGCAGACGTCTCGCCCCGTCGGTAAAATCAATTCCTACATATGAAATTTAATTTTCTGTCATAGACAATTTCATTTCACACAAATAATTTTCCTGTGTGTAATATAAGTAATGAAAATTCCATTGTTGTGATTGTTTTCCAAGTAGGAGTTAATTGTACAATGTTATAGTGATATGGAATTATCTTTGACCTACGAATACTAGGTTTTAAGAAAAACAATATAATGCCAATGTGGCTAAGATACATTCAACGCAACCTAACCTTCAATTTTAAATTTATAACATTTTTCTGAAAATTTACATCAAATATGCAATTTTTGCGTATGATTCATAATGTAATTATATATAAAAATTAAAAATGATTAAAGTGATCATTTCCTTTCGTGACATATACATACATTAATATATACGCTTTCATTTTTATAAGTTCAGATAGACATACTGTCTAGTGCCGAAACAAAATCCTGAGAGATTTTCTGTATCACAAAAGTCTCTTAATCCTAGACTGGGTATTTACAGATTGACTTGACAAAGATACAACCATAGTGAAACTAGACAGCACCAAGATCGCGCCAGGCTAGCATTATGTGAATAGACAGGCGTGATGAAAACTGTACTGGCGTTAGCATGATTAAAACCTGCTAAGAAATTTTTCCACACGGGAATGATTGATAATTTATAAATATAATATTCAAAATCTGGGAATTATAGCAATTCCAACGATATGTTATATGACTTGAAAAGTTGAAAATTAAAGATTAAATGTTCAAGTCTATGTGAAATTTCATGGAATATTGTTCAATATAAGTTACTCAAATCTACTGCAGTAGCTTAAAATAAAAAATTGCATTTGCTTAAGTGTCGAAAAAAATCAAGAAACTGAATTCGCCAAATTTTTGAGACCAAATTAAAAAAAAGAATTTTCAACCAAATAGTTGAATTTTTATTCAAGAAATATTTTCAGTCAATAAAACAAAATCTCAGACAAAATGTTGAATTTTCAATCAAAAAATACAAATTTCCTACAAAAAAGTTTAGTTTTCAACCCAAAGATATGAATTTTCAACCAAACAGTTGAATTTTTAACCGAGAAGATTAGTTTTTTACCCAAAAAGATTCATATTTAACAAAATACATGAATTTTCACAAAAATACTTGAAATCAAGAAATTTTCAGCCTAATAGTTAAATTTACAACTAAAGAACGGAATTTCCGAACAAACATAGTATAGTTCAATTTTCGGTAAAAAAAATTAATTTTCAACCAAAAAAACAAACACGTAATTTTCATTAAAAACTGGAAAAATGTTTAATCAATTATGAATTCGGAAAAATTCGAGTAAGTTTAAGATATATATTTAGAGGTTTTGAAAAGATTCCAAAATAATTTCAAACTTGATAAGACTTCAAAACATATAAAAAAAAGTTGATTTGTGAAGATTTTGAACACAAGAATCTTTCTAAGCATTTTGAAATGTTTCAAAAGAATAAAAATTTTTTATCAAAATTTCTAGGAAAACTAAACATGATTTTTTTAATTGATTTTAGAAAAAATTACAAAATTTTCAAAATAGAATCTGGATGATTTTAAGGCCATTTTTTAATTTTGCAGGATTTTCAAAAATTTGTGGGAAAATTCGAGTTTTAAAATAATAAACAAATTTGCATTAGATACCTGGAACATTCTCAAATGATTTTTTTCAGCAAAAATTTTCTAAGTAAATATTTAAAAAGATTTCCGAACAAATTTTGATGAATAAATTAATATTTCTAGCTTAAAATTGCTTAAAACTATATATGTAATTAAATTTGTTTCTATTTATTCTTCTATTCCACATTTTGGCTGAGATTTTTTTCCTTTATTGACTGAAAAATCTTTCTTAGTTACAAATTCAGCGCTTCTTTTTTTGAATCCCTTTTTTTTAAATCAGTCTGTTTTGGTTGAGGCTTAAATTACTAAAAAGAAAACAGAAGTGCCAGTAGTAGATTTAAGCAAATGCAATTTCCTATTTTGGACCCTGTTCAAAATTTTTGAAGTTAGGTTTGAAAAACGACACTTATGAGAATTGATTCCACGCAAATCCTTTATATTCTGCTTTGTATATATGTTAAAATAGTATTTTTAATTAACTTTCATAAAAAAGTTGGTTAAGCGATAAGAAATTTACAATGTTTGACTGGGAGTGCACAATTATTTAAAAATAATTTTTGAAAATGCGATTGGTTGAGAAATAAACCAAATATATGATGTTAGTTAATAAGCTTTCAAATCTGGCAAAATTTTAGCTTCTGGAATTTCCCAAGTAAAATATTGCACCAATCAATTAAAGCTACTGCAGTGGATTTTAGTAACATATATTGAACCAATTTTCATAAAATTTCACATGAACTTGAAAATTTATTCTTCAATTTTCAACTTTGTAAGTCAAATGACAGATCGTCGGAATCGTTATATTTCGCAGATTTTGAATATTATATTTATAAATGACCAAGTGCTACATTCAAAAAATGTTATATTCCACATTTTAATCCTCGTTGGGTACAGAGGATTACCGCTGACCAGTTCGTAAATAGGTACCCAGGGCGGAGTTAACCATCGCCCATTTTTTTTCTGGTCTGAAGTCATAAAACGATTTACGTATGGTTATTCTAGCCTTCTACCTGGCATAGCGTAGGCCGTAGACTTAGTTAGACTAAAACTAGACCGGAGGAGGTTGGTTGCGCTAATCCCCCTCAGGTAGGTCGTGAGCCATAGGTTAGTTGCGCTAATACTCTTCAAGGGACGAATTAGGAGGATTAGACGTTCAAAAATGAGGGGTCTCTTTTAAGATAGTCTGAGGTGTAAAATTAAGGAGCGAAATACAGACTCTTATTAGGAAGACGGTAAAATAATACAGGTCCATAATAACATAAGATATTTATTTGTGTTGGTCTCATCCACACTATTATTATACTATATATACAATCTATAACTTTTTCACAGCTTATGAGAATATATATCTAAAAAGAAATCCTATCGCAGTGCAAGAAAAGTTGATAAAATTTCAATATACTATCTTACGCTTGTAAGCTGTTCCGATACTGTACTTGAAAAATAAACAAATTTGCTTCACCTTAAACAATGTTGCAAACATTTGAATTATATTATTTTGGTACGGGAAGAAAACCGTGACATACTGAAATTACAAACTTCTTTTGTGTAATTTCACTCGTGTTTAATTCAAAAATTTTTCGATTAACAAAAGCATGCTTCTTCAGCACGTCACACAGTGGGGTGAAATCGGAAATCGAGGTTCAAAATGACATTTAGAACGCAATTTTGCACCCATTTTATTTTTATTTTTTTTAAATAACTCAGAACTAAATTCTTAAAAAAAATAGTGAGAGTAGATTTTTCATTTTTTTGTTTATTTAATTTTTATGTTAATGCAAACAACGGAAAAAATTACGATTTTTTTATTTTAATTTTTATTTTCTAGATGAAATTTTTCTTATACATTTCTTTCCTTTAGTTTAATGCACAAGGGTATGAGCAAGATAAAAAAATTGTTAACTTGCATAGTTAAAGGTTATAAACAAATTGTGTTAACAAATAATCAACATTAGAGGTTATTCGTCCTTAAAGTATATTTCCGCCCCGAAATCGCTACCTTTTATCGTTAGAATGATGCGTGGACATGGAAATTTAAGATTACTTGTTATTTGTTTATTTTATAAACAAATGCACATTTTGAGCGATTTTGAGCGAAAAGAAATCATTTTTTCTCCTCACCTTGCTGAAATTACATTGCCAATGATTTTTTTTGAAAAAAAGTTTATAGCCCATCAATAATTGTTTATCTTATAAACAAATTATATAAACAAATGCATATTTCAGGCTATTTCGGGTGAAAATAAACCATTTTTTCTCCGGATATAGCTAAAATTATATTGCCAATGCCAATAATGTTTTCTGAAAAACTTTATATAAATTGTTTATAAAATAAACCAATATTGATAGGTGGGTAGAAAGTTTCCTGAAAACGTTATTGCCAATATCATTTCAGCAAAGACAGGAGAAAAAACGTTTTTTTTTTCACATAAAATACCCTAAAATGTGCATTTGTTTATTTAATTTGTTTATAAAATAAACAAATATTGATGAGTTATAACATTTTTTGAGAAAAAACCATTGGCAATGTAATTTCAGCCAGATCAAAAGAAGAAATTATTTCTTTTCGCTTAAGAACACAAAAAATGTAAATTTGTTTATATAATTTGTTTATAAAATGAACAAATATTTATCAGTGGCGAAAAAGTTGTCAGAATACGTTACTGCTAATATAAATTTAGCAAATACAGAAGAAAAACCGGTTTATTTTCACCTAAAATACCCTAAAATTTGCATTTGTTTATATAATTTGTCTATAAAATAAACAAATATTGATGAGTGGGAAAAAAGTTGTCAGAAAACGTTATTGCCAATATAATTTCAGAAAAAACAGGAGAAAAAACGTTTTTTTTTTTCACCTAAAATACCCTAAAATGTGCATTTGTTTATTTAATTTGTTTATAAAATAAACAAATATTGATGGGTTATAAAATTTTTCCCAGAAAAAATAATTGGCAATGTAATTTCAGTAAGGTTAGAAGAAAAAATTATTTCTTTTCGTTTAAGAACACCAAAAATGTACATTTTTGTTTATATAAATTGTTTATAAAACAAACCAATATTGATAAGTGGGAAGAAAGTTTCCAGGAAACGTTATTGCCAATGTAATTTTATCAAAGACAGAAGAAAAAACGGTTCATTTTCACCTAAAATACCCTGAAATGTGCATTTGTTTATATAATTTGTCTATAAAATAAACAAATATTGACGGGTTATAAGCTTTTTCTCAGAAAAAATCATTGGCAATGTAATTTCGGCAAGGTCAGAGGAAAAAACGATTTCTTTTCGCTTAAAATCGCCCAAAATGTGCTTTTGTTTATATAATTTGTTCATAAAATAAACAAATAACAAGTAATCTTAAATTTTCATGCTGACGTATCATTCTACCACTGAAAGCTAGCAATTGCAGGGTAGAAATATACTTTAAAAGCGAATAATCTCTAATGTTGATTATTTGCTAACAAAATTTGTTTATAACAATTAACTATGCAAGTTAATAATTTTTTCATCTTTCCCATACCCTTGTGCATCAAACCTAATGGACGAGACGTATAAGAAAATTTTTATCTAGAAGATAAAAATTAAAATTAAAAAATCGACAATTTTGCCGTTGTTTGCATTAACATAAAAATTAAATAAACAAAAAAATGAAAAATCTGCTCTGACCATTTTTTTAGGAATTTTGTTCTGAGTCATTCAAAAAAATGAGAACTAAAAATCGGTGCAAATTGCGTTCTAAATGTCATTTTGAACCTCGATTTCCGATTTCACCCCACTGTGCATCAGGTCGCGGCTGTTTCATAATTCCTTTCTTCACAGATTTGATTATGATCTATTTCTACTATAACATAACTTCATTTTTCTATATTTCTTAAAATTATGCATTTTCGAGATCAATTATTTACCGCAAATCTACTGCACCCCTACAAATTCTCAAATTTCATTTTAAAAATATAGCCGGCACTGTCTGGAATTTTCCATTCAATTTACAGAGTCCTGGGTTAAAAACTTTAAACTGAAAGCATTACATCTGAACATTCTACAGTTTCCGCTCATTTCTCATTAGGATCCACTGATCTGTTATACATATTATTCATAACACCAGTTCTCAGGCACTTTTCAAAATATGTAGTTGAGATTATTTAATTTTCGGACAGGTATAGACTTGGCGCAACTAACCGGTAGGATTAGAGAACCTTTTTCGATCTATGGATGAGAGGAAGGGCAATTGGCGCAACTAACCAGCGCCCAACTAGACTAGCTACCCTTTTTCAAAACCATTACTTTTCTGGTAGTAGTGAAACTTGGTAGGTAGTTATGATGGTCGTAATTCTTAAAAACAAATTTTCAAGAAAAGCACCTGAAGGAAAAAACTCAAGTAGCTAGACTTTTAATATGATATTTTTTCTCTTATTATCAAGCTATCTTTTCCATTTTTTAGTATCTGTTCGTGATAATGTAAGCTTTCGTAAAGTATTAATTTCAAATAAAAAAATTATATAGATGACTAGATATAGGTCTCTGAAAAGTGTAAAAATGACCAGATTTAATATTAGATTACAGCTTCAAATGTAAAGTTTATTTAGAGTACTTTTTTGAAAAATTATTTTCAACGTGTCATAACACAGTTTGCGAATGGACATCAATATCCGACAATTTTAAGGTGGTCCAAAAATGAAATTAAAAAAGAGCCTATTTTCCCCTTGTTAAATTCTTGATTAGCACATATCCATAAAGCAAAAACTGCCGCGGTTTTCGAAAGGAAACCCTCAATTATGCGTATTCAGGTGCCACTTTTTGACCTCTCACAAACAGGCTGCGTGTAGTATTGTGTTATACTTCATTAAATATTATTAATAATTTAATTTATTCAATATTATGCATGCTTGTCAGTGTATAAAAGAATCACTCGCAAACTGCAATTTTAATTAGCAGCGAATTTATATTATATAAGTCATTTACTTATTGTTAGTCATGGTATAATATCAAAGCTACAAATGTATTCTCAGTTGTATCAAGCATTGTGATACTTTAGTACTGACATGTATTATGATATAACTAAGCCGTAGTACAGTTAGTACTAGGAATCGTACTTGTTAATAAATGCTCCATATAAATGGCAGAAGAGAAGGAGAAGATATTATCAGGCCTACGCCGGCTTATCTTCAAAACCATTATTATCAACAATAAACATCAGGAACTGAAAACGCTATCTAAGATGATTATGGAATTAATGTAAAACAATTATGATCGAGAATACCTTTAAAATTAGGGCTTGTAGGGGGGCGCATGGCAATAAGAAATACATTGTTTATAGGGCTGTAGATAAATAATGGCTTATTGTACAAGAAAATGTCAAACGCGTGAAACGTTTTATTTTTTTGTTTGAAAGTTTATGGAAAAATTGAAAAAAAAACAATTCATTCGGCTGATTGACTTTTTTAGATATAAAAATTCTTAAAAATAATAAGAGGCGGTTATTGAGAACGCTAGCACTAGACTTTTAAACGTGAAAACATTATTTAACTTTTTTCTTTGGCCACTTCAGAATGGTAAAAAAATTCAAACTTAGCATAATTAAAAGTTGTGAAGTTTCTGTAAACAAAACAAACAAAAATGTGAAAGATTTTTTTTCAATTCTAAATAAGTATTTCATGAACTAAATCCATAAAAATACATTTTGTTCGACATTTCAAAAAATTCTAGCTTGTTCAAAAATGATTTTCTCTAAAATATGATTTGATATTATTATTTGTTATTGAACACTGTATTCATGAAAATTGGTAATAATTTTTGAAGAGGTAGAGCACGTTGTGTTCATAGTAAAATAAGTAGATTGATTGAGGTTGCATAACAATAATTTTAACATTTTTTTCATAATTCAAAATATATATTTTTAATATAGTATCTAAATATAGTTTCCTTTTCGTTAATCAGTAATACTTACAACTAATATACTCTCATCTAATATACTCACCGCTTATACTGATCACTATACTCATCCCTAATACTCGCCAATATAGTATGTATAATATAATACTCACTTGAGTTCTAGAGATCTATTGAATGTTGGACGTAATCGCTCTTATGTCTGTCCAACCCAAAATAAAATCGTATACTGCAATGTACTCCGACACGGCGCGGCGATTAAGTGCGTGCCGAATTTACTACTGAATTACTACCGTGTAAACCAGTGGTATACCTGTAGTATACAACATGTATACCTGTAGTAAACCAGTGGTATACAAATGTACTTCTGTAGTACTCGGCTGTGGTTATCCTGTAGTCATCCCTGTAGTACCGTTTCGTAAGGGTAGATTTACTACGTGCCACACTGATCGAATAATTTCCGTAGTCAGACATAGTATAAATTTTACGTCGGACAGTTATTTGTGAAATTGGAGTAGATCGTGAATTTCGGATCGACATTGCTAAATTTACCGGGTTATACGTTGCAATTTAAAATACACTGCTCATGAAAAGGTATTATTTTAATAATGCTTTTTAAAAATGTCTCTTCTAAAATTATTTTATTAGCATTTGAAGGCAAAAGGTTCGTTTGTAAACCTCGGAATGTCACAGAATATGGTTGATGGTGCATGACTCTTTGTGACTTATTGAAAATGAAAAATTAAGTATTTTTGATCTTACAACTGTATTACGTTTATTTACATATGTTTAAAAAAATACACATTCACAAATTTAACTTTTTTAATGACAATGTCCACCTTTTGCATAATTAAATTGAGTTATTAATTTTTTAACTGAAAAATTTGCACAGATGTAATAAACTACAGTATACATACATTTATACTTTGTTATAATCAGAAATATTTTATTCTCAGAGATTTATTTAATTTATTATATTTTATTGAAAAATTTACAATTTACATCAACTTGCATTTCACTAACATATGTATGTAAATTTTATTACAATTTAAATATTTTTATTTGAATAATTATATTAAATTATTTAAATATATTTATTTATTTTAATATTTTATTTAAATATTTATAAAATAGGTTTCTCATGATGGACATTGTTGAATCTTCAAAATTCAATTAATTTAAGTTCATAACCAATCTGCACTTTACTATTCAAATTTACTCGCACCCAATCCCGATTCACTACAATTCAATAATGAAGAGCGCGATATGCATTATACAATTCATCGGACTTCATCAATCATCAATTGTATGATGCAGATTCGTTTCTGTTAAAGTGAATCTGCACTTTACCATTCACTTTGACATCCTTCAAACTCCATTTCATTGAGAACTTGAAACGATTTATGCGTTTCTTCTGTGAATCGTAAATCACCAATTGAACTTAAGTTAGTTTTTTGAGGTTATGTTCTTCTATTCAGAATGTCCTAAAACGATAGAACGAGTACACTTCCGAATGTGGCTTTGCAAATTCAATAGCTGACCAATTCAAAGAGTCAAAAAAACAATTGAGATGCAACTTTCTCAATCTGGAATTTTAAGATACACATTTCAAGGCGCTCCAGTTCAATCGTTTCTTTTTTCCTGGATTCCCTGGTATGAAATACGGTAAGATATATAAAATCCACTGAACCGAGATTACAATAGTGGTGCAGTGAACATTACAGAAGGATCGGTACATGCTACCGTTCCGAATAGCTTCTTTAGCTCGCTCTCGAAGTCGTAATAACGCAACCTATCCGCGCGGACAACCGGATAAATTCATGACGCCATCGGCAATGGATGGATTGCATCACCTGCAAAACATTTATTTTTGATAGGGTTACCAGACGTCCGCTTTGTTTGTCCCGTGTTCGCTTGTCCGCTTTTTATGTGAAATGTTCGCTTTTTTCTCGATCAGACCGATGAACTATAAAGTTACACATATTTTCATCTTTTTAGTATGGATTTAGCCTATAGCCCTATATGAATGAAATGAAAATTTACGAATACATTTTTTATTTTGTTTTCAATTCCATCCAAATTCCAGGTAGAGTATGATATGGTTCGAGAATCACCAAATAAGTTATGCTGTTTCGAAATCTTTTTTCTTCATTTTCTTCTTTTTTTATTATTTCAAATGTTGAATTTTTCTTTCTTTTTTCATTTTCTACGGGGGGGTGGGGGCAGATTTTATAGTGTCCGCTCTTCTCACTAGGACTATCTGGTAACCCTAATTTTTGACATTTCTGTGACAGTCGTCACATTAATCCATATTCTCACTCAACAATAAAGGGGTTTTATAATAAATAACACAATTTTGGATGGCAAATTTTATTCACAGGTCGCGTACAGTTGAGAGTTTATTGGAGCAAGACGTTTTTGCGTTCCGCGACTGTTCCAGCTGACTTGTATGGATATATGAGGTAAATGCGAGAACTTCTGTACTGTGCCGCGATGGTATGAAAGCGTATTCAAAAGTCGCTACCGAGGTCGCAACCTTAGTTAAAAATGCATTTCGGAATTATTTCACAGATCGCAACTCGTGTGATAGTGTAGTGGTTAAGGTAATCGACTTACGTCCCTCGTGAAAAAAAAATACCAACTTAAGATCACAGTATAGTCAGGACCATAATCATACTAACAGAAAGAGATGGCGAGATGGGAGGGAGGTACAGAGTTCCGTAAATATAACGGCAACTGGTTGAAGCCTCTAGATCTCATGAATAATAACAAATCATCCCAGGCTCTTTAGGACTTTTAGGTATAGCTAGTCTGTTGGGCGCACTCGAATTGCGCCAGTGGTCAACTACCCTGCCAAACTGAAACCTGAACTGCGCCAGTCGGTAAATGGTCTCAAAGTAGGTAGTTTTCAGGGCCGATTCCCGACTCGCATTTTCCTACCTGCTAAGTATACCCCCACCATTGGGCTACGCGAGATACCCCTCGCTTGCTTCTCTCGCCTGGGATTATATCTTGGAAGGCTAGCGTACCTAAGATATTTAAACTGGACATTGTAAATAGAATCGTAAACTTTATTACGGGGATTCCCGACAGTAAAATTAAGCTGTTGTCCCTTTTGGTTCCAGTTTAGAAATAAATTCGGATGGAGTTTATTACCCTAAAATTTGAAGATTTTTAGTTTCAGAGACGCGTAAAGTAAAATTAAATACAAAAAAATTATCATAATAAATCTTGAATAAAATTTTTTTTAAACTCATGTTTAGTTGTTAAGTAGTCAAACTGAAATTTTTTTTGGGCAGAAATTCAACTATTTTTTTGAAAAATTGGTTTAATTAAAAAATTTATCTATTTTAATAGAAATTCCATCTTTCTTAGATGAAATGGCAACTGTTTGATTGAAAATTCATCTGTTTTGTTGAAAAATCGTCTTCTTAGGTTGAAAATTCCAGTATCTTGATAGAAAATGTACTTCTTATTTAAAACTTATATTTTTTTGTTGAAAAGTCAAGCTGAAAATTTTTTGTTGTAAAAATTCAATTTTTTTTGTTTGAAAAACTTATATCTTACCAGGCACTCTTTTTTTCTTGAGTATTAGACTATTTTGTTTACAAATTTTGATAGAATGACTTTGTTAAGAAACTGACCTACTTAATTAAAATTTCATTTGCACGGGTAAAACTTGAAGGACTTGGTTGAAAATTTTATTTTTATTATTAATGAAGGTTTACTGTTTGGTTGAAAATGTAACTATTTTGTTGAAAATTAATTTTTTTGATCAAGATCCATAACTTTTGGTGTAAAATTTAACTGTCTGATTAAAAATGAACTATTTAGTTAAAAATTCAACTATTTGGTGAGGAATAAACTTTTTTGTCAAAAAATCATATTTTAGGGTTGAAAATTCAACTGCTTTGTAGATCATTTGTCTTTTTGGCTCAAAAATTCAACAATTTTGTTATCAAATTATGTATTTTGTTAAAAATTGATCTTTTTTGTAGAAAATTAAATTTCTTGGTGGACAATTAATAGTTTTTGTTGAAAATTTACCTTTTTTTGGTTGAAAGTTGAAAATGATTTTTTTTAACAGAAAATGTAACGATTCCATTTTTAGCTGAAAATTCAAGTATTTTATTTAAAATTCATCTTTATGTATTGAAAATTCATCTTTTTGAGGATTCAACTTTTTTTTCAAATCGTTTTGTTTTGTTTAATTCAACTCGTTAAAAATTCGTCTTTTGGTAGAAAATTCATCTTTTACGGTAGGAAAGTCATCTTTCTTGGTTGAAAATTAACTGTTTTGTTGATAATTCCACTTTTTCTAGTTACCAATTTTAGGAAAAATTTGAATCATTTTGAAAGATATTTAAAAGTTTTGAAAGATTTGAAAAGATTCAAAATAATTAAAAATATTAAATAATTTAAAAAAATGTTATTTTTTGAAGATTTTGAACAAAGTTTATAAGTTTTCCAAGAATATTGGAATGATTAAAAAGAATAGAAAAATTTCTTAAGATTCATGGTAATGTGAAAGTACGTCTTATTACAAATAATTTAAGACTTTAAAAAGCTAAATCGGTTAATTAGAACCTGTCATGAAATCTAGTTGTTTGTTTTTACTTTAATAACGATGTAAAGACCAGTTAACAAACACGATTGTTCGAAAAATGTATTATTGCTTATAACTATCTTCCCTTAGATAATTGCTAGAAAAAGGCGTTTTTTTCTGAAATTTTCAAATTTGCTTTGGCT
Source organism: Andricus quercusramuli (assembly GCA_932178445.1). Lineage (NCBI taxonomy): Eukaryota > Metazoa > Arthropoda > Insecta > Hymenoptera > Cynipidae > Andricus > Andricus quercusramuli. The sequence goes on from CAKNXH010060249.1 coordinate 23,635, forward strand.
TTTTAGTTACGAAGAAGTAATAAATAAACAACAGAGAAAATAATTTTTCAAACAATCTTTCTTTTTGTGAATATGTTTTTCTGGAATAAAACAGGTATTTGAAAGATTCCTCAAATTTTCTATATGGAATAAAATATATGAATGTGAATTTTTTTCTTGAAGTAGTTACCGAAAACTTAAAAGTCAAAGAAAAGCTGAAAATTCCATAAAAGCCCGCAAATGTCTAGCATTATTCAACGAGAATGTTTAATAAAAATAATGAATTCTTTAAACAATTATTTTTGTTAAATTGAATTAAATATTACCTCACTAGAATTTAATTTAATTTAAAAGTGGAAAATATTAGAAAAAATGCAACTTTCTAGCATTATTCTAAAAGAATATTATTATAAATAATAAATAGTTCCGACAATTTTGTCTATTAAATTCAGTTGATTATTGCCTCGGTCTAACTGAAAAGTTGAAAAAATCAGATAAAACTGTGAATTTCTAACTTTATTCTCAGAGAAAATGCCTATAAAATATAATAAATTGTTTTAACAATATATTTGAAAATCTAGTTATCGCTATAAAATAATATTTTATGCACGAGAAACAATGTTTACTAAAAGAAACCTCAACAAACTAATATTTAGCGCCAGAAACTTGCAATACCCAACTTTTAACTTATGGGGTTTATTTAAAACCCTTTGAAATAGACTTATAGGGGTGGAATTCGAAAATAAATTTCTCATTCGTATTCTATGGCTGATTTTGAAGTTTGATAACATTTGGTGAAATACAACAATTTATATTTTCACAAACAAATTAGATGAACAATTTCCAAATATTTTGGAAGTTCAAGTACAACGAATTTGTGCCTTCCATTCAAATAGCTTGCGATTAAGTTGAAAGTCTAAGTTAGTCACAAATATGAATAAAAATGTATTAATAAATATTTTTCGAAACAATTGATCATATTCCAGTAATTTAAAAGTGTTAAAAGAATTTAAAAGTCTTCGAAACTGAATAAATTAAAATTCTAAGCCTTCGAAATCAGAGTAATATATAGGCAATCTATGAATGAGTATTTAATACAAAGGGAGTACAGTTCACTCCCGGTAACTGCCAGTCTGACGGGGCTGTAGGAGAGTATAATTCCAAGAATTCGGCACTTATTGAGTACACCCACTCTGCTCCGTCGTATAACCACGCTGCGTCGGAGCTCGCACTTTGGGGCATGCGCAGAGACTCGCAGCCGCTTGCAGTCGCTCAAGTGGGAGACACAGTGGAGTGTGCGTTAAAGTACGTGAGGAGGAGAAGTGGCTAAAAGTGGAACTTACGGAGCTTGCAGTTAGCGGGAGTGTACTGCATAAGTACAATGGATACTCATTTCAAGATCCCAGGTATGTTCGCATCTAATCCTAATCCGACGTCAGATATGCTTGGCAAAAGCAAGTTAGGGGTAACTCGCGCAGGCCGTAGGGCAATGGTGGGGGTATACTGAGCAGGTAAAAAAAAGCAAGTCGGGCGATGACCGTTTTCAGCTAGCACGAACTGCGCCAGAGGTATTTTCAGGTGCTCCTCTCATCAAAACAGCACAATGGGCAAGGAATATTGAAATACTCCTCCCATGAAAAACAATGCGTGATCTCAAACTGACTTTTATTTTCTTTTTCTTTACTATATATGTTCTAGCGAGAAATTAAAATTGCAATATATTTTGTTATTTTTCTGAATTAAACATATATATAAATATTATCAGTGGTAAGGATGAGAAAAGGATGCGTAGGAGAATTGTCAAATAAAAATATTCCTTCTCTAAAACAAAAAGAATTTCAGTTTTAGTTAAAGGGCAGTGACAAAGAATGCCATATCATATCATATATCATATCATACATCATATAATATATCATATAATATATCATATCATATATCATATACCATATCATATATCATATCATATGTCATATCATACATCATATATCATATCATATATCATATATATAATGTCATATATCATATCATATTATATATAAATTATGTCACTATTAATATTATTATACAAATATGTCAATAATATCAATATAGAAAGATTATTATTATTAATTAATTTGGTGCCGATTGATGGAATCGTTTAATTCGAGCGTTAAGAAAATATTCTTCAAAAAGATATTATTTTCATAGTTTTGATATTTCCATATATATGTCAATTTTTCATCTTTTTGAAGGTCTTTCCAATTTTTTTCAACATGTTGATTAAAGTTCTGTAGGCGAGAGCTCATGTATAATATGCACCCTTGTTTTCAAAAAACAACTTTGGAACGTACTTGAGGTTGAGGGTTTTCTGCTGGTAAAAATACATTGGACAAATTTCGATAAGTCTTACATTTATGAGTTTCCAAACTCATGCCGTTTATCCATATATTTATACGTGATTTGTTCATTTTTTGAAAACAGGGGTCCATTAAAAATAAATGAACGCTTAAAAAGCTGAAAAAATTTAATCTGGTTACAGCGTTTCTCAAAAGAAAAACTTTCTCTGGCTCTTTAATATAACGAAAGGGAAATAGGATTCTTAATCCAAATTTTAACTTATTAGGGCGAATAAAATATCTTTGGAGTCGCCAAAAATCGTAGATTTTGATTATAATATTTATAAATTACTAATTGCATAATTAAGAAAATTCATATCTCGTATTTTATGTATCATCACGTACAAAGGACAGGGTCAATTTATTTCAATATTATCCTGGAAAAAGCAGGAGGTGCACCCATTAGTCGGATAGGTATTGTAATTTGACCACTGGCGCAGTTCAGTCAGCGAAGGAAGAGGGCCCTCTGGCTAGCAGGTAAAACTCTGATCACTGGCGCAGTTCGTGTGCACCGAGTCTGTTGATACAGGCAGCTATCCTTATTTAAGATATATATAATTAAAAAAAAAGTCAAACAACCACCGCAGGGTACCACTAAGAGCAACTTCCATCTAAAAAGAAAATGTCAATAGCCCCCAGTAGAACCGCGGTAAAATACACCCATGGCCACGTCTCACATCCGTGAGATGGGTGGTCACAGAGAACGACGAAATCACAACGACAGGCCGGCGAAACCCTCGTGTGTCTTGAGGACACGAAGCGACCCAAGGATGACAGCTTTCTGCATCCATCTCGCAAGTGCCTTGGCATATTTTTGGCACGCGGGTATGGCTTT
>CAKNXH010060249.1:31823-66627 GCA_932178445.1 Andricus quercusramuli
ATCTTATAAGCGTTGTAACTTACAAATACCGATTAATCATAAGTATATCTGAAAATATATCTCAGAATTAACCGTTTGTTTATTTATTAATTATTTTTCAGCCATTTTTTTACAATTTATAGAGCCGTTCAAACTATAGTCTGCACCGTTAACATAATTTAGATCTGTTTATATTATCCGTCAAAGTGACATAATAATTCGTAATTGCAGCATCGAGGAATAGTGCAGAATATCGACTGGATCGATAAAATCTACTGATCCGCAGGTCAACAGCACTTAAGAATCGGTACTGGTAACCATCAATGATAGTCATATTCTGTTACCTATAGTTGTAAAATTTACTGAACTGACGTGTTGTCCATATACGTACTTGGAAGATCAATAGATTTAACTTGGTTTTCAGTAAAATATAGGGTTCTTTTCTCTGCGTGTGCTTGCGTTCAGCCGGTCCGCCAGGCCGGGTTCACGAAACGTCGGCGTCGGCAAGATTCGTAGTTTTGCACACCATTGAAACCCTACACCGAAAAAACGATATTCTAATTTTAGTAATTTCCCACTAAGTTTAAGAATATTTGCAACCTAAATAGGCGCCAAGAATATATTCTTAATCTACGATGGAGGCCCTCTTACCTTAAGAATATATATGCTTGTCTAATTGTAAGAATTCCCCACTGAGTTTAAGAATATAGTTGCATCCGAAATCTGTCGCTGTAATTGTATAATAAGTAACGAGCTCGAAGAAATGCAACCAATTCTGAGGATAAATGGCATGTGCACATCTCTAACTCTATTTCTTTCCCTTCGCAGAGAACGTTAAGGTGAGAAAAGTTTGATGTCACACGCCAACGAATAAATAATGTATAGAGGTTATGTCTCGGTGTGGTACAACGGTATTCAACCTCACTGTCACATCAGACCTTTCTCACTCTAACTTTTTCTGTAAAGAGAAGCAGATGGATGTGCACAGGCGATTCATCCTTAGAATTGGTTGCATTTCTTAGATCTTCTCACTTATTACGAATTCGAAAATCTGATCGAAAAGCACGTCGAACAAAACATCAAAAGAAACGTTTGGACAGATCAAGGCGCATTTCGTCCTTTGGTTAGAAGATACTCTTAAATTGAGAATTCCGCTTACTTCATTAAGAATATTACTAAGAATATGCGTGTAAGAATATGACATTTTTAATATTAGAATATCGTTTTTTCGGTGTAAAATTCTCCTTTAATTTGTTTATAATGAATCATCGTGAAAGCATTATATTTATTATTAATTAAACAGCTATTATAAAAGTTTAAGCTGCGGAGTGAAATTTTCGAAAAAAGGCTTATTGATTCTACCTAAGTCGAAAAGAAATGTTGATGTGCTATGAATTTCACAACGACTTGAAGAAATAACGAGTCAAGAATAAATCCTGAAAATTAAAAACAGTATATTTTGTCACAAGTGCACGGAGAAAAATGAGGTTGGAGAGTTCCATATTCAGTACACAAATTGTTTAATGATTACCAAATTTCAGGAATAGATGCAAAAGACACGGAGAAGATTGCGAAACTACACACTAATCATAAAAAATTTGTATCTCTCCTTTATAGTACCTTATCTTTTAATACTTTAATGTTATTGTATACACTTCGTACGTTACCACTTACAATTCAAGTGCTTCACCCTTTGCACAATTTAAAAACGAGTCTCTCTTGGAGAATGCGTTTTCTCAATAAAGAATAGAAAGCATAAATTACTATACTTTCTAGAATCAATAATGGAAATCTATAAATCGTGTATCAGTCGTCGGAAGGACGAAGTCTTAATCGATGTATAGTTTATAGTGTTCTATTGGAACTCGACTGAGCCCTAAACAGTCCAGTAACCATTCCTGGATACCCCGCACACAATAACGTAAGTGCAGCACCGAATCGAAGCTTGCTCGCATTATACCATAAGGACGTTTTGTGCCTCTTACTTTAGCATCCAGAATACCAGATTGCAGAGAGATGCTGATTGCTGTCTTGGAAACCCGGGTTCAATTCTCGGCAACCACATTTTTCATATAACTCGACTTTTTCTGTTTCAGCAAATATCATAATTCAGTGTTCTAAACTTATTGAATATGTGTGTGTATAATATATAAATAAGTGTAAGTTTATAAAATGAAAAGTGACTATATCGGCGCTTCAACAACCGCCACTCTATGTCCTTGTAAATTCTTTCTGGCCGACCATTCTTTACTGTTGCGAGTATAGGAATGATTCCTATTCTGGACTGGACTCCGTGCAGTGCGCTAGGGGAGTCAGACCGTCGACAAGCTGTAATCTCTTTAGTTTCCTGAAGGAGTTAATACCGCGATTGCACTTGAATCAAATAACAGATTTTCAATCTCGAATTTTTTTTACAACGCCAGTTCAGTAATGAATACCTCGACTACCAGCACTAAAGACCCAGTTTTTCACTTCCATTTTTCTCCGTGTGCAGAAAGTAGGCAGTTCTGGACAAGTGATGCAGTTCGCACTAATTAACACTGCATTTTACGCACCTGTAACGAACTATATTTTTTGCAACAAATTCAGGAAAGTTTTTATTTAAGAAACAATAAAAACAAACATCGTCCGTAGTCAGGCGTCTCTTGGTGCCAACTTACCCTGATGTGAAAAGTACGAGGAGTGCGAGTCAGAAAGTTTTTGATTCATAAAGCCAGTAGTGCAATTGTGTTGACATCCTTCAGTTGCCCATTTAGGTGTGTTATATTTCGACGGAAATCAGTAAAAATTGCTATATGAGTGTTAGTTTTAAAGAAGCTACTTTTTCACACGTTTACAGAATTTAGCTACTTTTTTTACGCTATACAGTATACATGCCTCGGAGATCAAATATTTCATGCATTTCTTACATAAAAATAATTTTTGTTGGCTTCGAGAAACGAAGAAAATTTAAAACGGAAAAAAAGTCTACACATTGAATGAGTAGTTTCGAAACATAATTGCCATCTGTCTTCATAATTACATTTCAACTTATTTATTTTCAACTTTGATGAAATATTTTACTTTGTATAATCAATTATTATACTTAATGCCTTTCCTCGTGAAGTTATTTTTCACTTGTATTTAATCATGTAAAACATAATTGTTATGAAGGGTAATATGAACGAACAATGGCGTATGAGGCTCGGTTATTACAAAATAAAATACAAGCAAAGTGTACTTCTTCACGCATTACGCGAAAGTGAATATAAAATTCAAAATCCGTTCGTAGAGTGGATTCTCAAAGTGCATTTTTTTATTGCTCCCGCGCACGGAAAAAAGTAGATAGCTAGATTCACTTTCATGTATTGTTAACTTCAAGTTTACTTGTTTACATTGTACAAGAAACAATTCAGATAGTTTTTTATACTGAATGAGATTGTAATATCAAAATATACAAAACCTAAAGACAGCATTACTGCTTCAAATTGTAAAAAGAAAGATTACTAAGAACAAATAGCTTCAATAACTATTTGGAATAGTACAGTTGAACCTGTAAACTGTATGAATAACTAATTCACATAGTAAGCAAAGCATTGTGAGTTTGACTTTTGCAAGTGAGTTCGATCTCCTTTTTCGCATTGCAATAAGCACTGCGCGAGATTGTTAGCCCTACTATTTGAAATTGTGAGTAACTTCAGTGGCATAACTAGAAACGTGTAGGCTCTTTCCGAAAAAATGTTTAGGCGGTCCGCTTGAAATTAAAAAAAAGGACGACTTATAACTTGCTTATCAGTAAAACAACAGATTTTCGCTTCTCAATCTATAAGAGAGACCACCGACTGACATTTTAAAAAAGGAAATAAATTGTCAGAAACTATTTTGTAATGGTTTCTCTTTTTTCATAGTATTAGTGGAGATAATTGTTATAAATGAACATAGTGAATAACTCTATACTTCGATACAGTTTTTTTGTTTTGTACCAAATTTTCACAATATAAAAATATTATGAAAAATTATAAATAAAAAAATACTTTTTTTTTACATTTCTTCTGCTATGGAATTTTTTGCTTATGATATTTTTAATTCCTTATAACAATAAAAATTATTGAGATCGTACTTGATTTAGCCACCCAGGTTCGAATATTATATTATTTGGAAGAATTTTTTTCAGTAGAATAATGCATTGCTTTCGACATATCATTTTTTGAATCAATAATTAAATAGTATATTATGCACCTAGGGGGAGAAAAAGTGCCTCTCCCCCTTGGCGCATACGATATTTTTCATAACAAATGGATGATTTCAGACATTCCTCGAAATACAGTCATGATTTCAGTCAATATTAGATTTTGTATAATGAAGCTTGAAATTAATGTTAACCTAATCTATGGTAATTTTAAAGGTGATTTATGGTAACTTATCATAGATTATCCAAAATTCATTTTTTAAAATTTCCATAAATCACCGGAAATTTATGGAAAATTTCGGTAATTTGTGGTAATTTTACAGGTGAATATGGTAACTTACCCAAAATTCATTTTCAAACATTTCCATAAATTTCCGGAAATTTATGAAAATGTTCCATAAACTTCCGGAAATTTATGGCAAATTTTGGTAATTTATGGTAATTTCACAGGTAAATATGGTAACTTACCATGGAATACCCAAAATTCATTTTTTAAAATTTCCATAAATTTCCGGAAATTTATGAAAAATGTCGGTCATTCATGGTAATTTTACAGGTCAATATGGTCACTTACCCAACATCCATTTTTTAAAATTTCCATAAATTTCCGGAAATTTATAAAAAATTCCGGTAATTTATGGTAATTTTCCATAAATTTCCGGAAATTTATAAAAAATTCCGGTAATTTATGGTAATTTTACAGGTATATATGGTAACCTTCCATAAATAACCGCAAAATTCTATTATCTGCAACCAAAATTTTCTCTCAGTTTTTACCGTGAGTGGGCTGATAATCATAAAATGCGAGCTCATAGTTGCATAATTTTCATTATTCATCTCTGACGTCACTTTTGAGTCCCTAGGGAGTAAAAAGTAGAGCTTGAGCCCCGCTTCATAGGCGTTGAAAAGGGCTGAAATCATGTATGTGACATCAAAAAATAATTTGTAATACAATTTTAGTTCAAATTAATTTCCATATTTAAAGCAGTAATAATTTTTTCAACCTTTTCACATTGATATTTGTAGAAGTCAATATCATTTATTTAAAATGTTTTTTTTCTCATTTTCTCAAGATTTTTAACAAAAATAAAATCTGCAATTCTACTGCGATATCGCGATCTTTAATATTCGTTTCTCGAAACCATTTTTTTTTTGTATTAAACAGTTTTTATTCTAATTCAGCTTCCCCATATCTCATGAGAAAAATTTTATTTTTGCAAAAAATTTAAATTTGAATCACTATTCAATGTTTGTTTCATCTTAAAATAGTGATTTCAATTTTGCACTTGATATATTATCACAATGTTTAAACTATTTTTTTATTCATACACATTTCAGTTATGTAAATTAATGTAACGTTTCAAATGAAGGCAGATGATAATAAAGCAAAATTAAAAATTCCAAAGATTTCATTCGAAATCATTTTTTCAAGTCTTGATTTACAAAAATACAAAACATGTAGTTTCTAAAAATTGTAATTTTAATCATTTTATAATAATACATATAAATTACTAATAATATATTTACTGTGTGAGTTGATACTTTTAAGCAAAATATTTTTCCCTAGCTCGTTACAATTTATCAGATATCACCTGTAAGAGATTAATTTAAATAATTGTAAGTAGACATTTATTTTCTGAGCTGGCCACGTTTTTCTCAGAGAAACCGCTTGATCGAGACTTTGTCAGAAAAATCTAAGCGGTTCCGTAGCTCACTTGACTAAGGCGTGCGCTATATTTAGGTTTTAGGACAGGTTTTAGGTAGGCAGGTAGGGTTCGATTCCCCAGCGGGGGCGATTTTTCAAAGCGTTTGAGCGTGCGATCATATGTGTAAGACTCTATGCGTGCCACTGCGTAAGAATAATCGTAAATTACGTGCAGTAATGATATATAACATAATTTTTTTCCTCCTCAAATCGATCGACATTGTACATCATTTTTGTTTTGTATAGAATGCGTGCAGTGCATATATACATATACATAGACGCGTTACGATGCGAAATCGGCAAAGTTACTCTTCACAGAAGGAAAGCTTACTACACGAAATAGTAACTTCTTCTCGCTGAGTGTTGATGGTTACCAAGTGGTGCAGTGCATCCTACTATTTCAAATTGTTCATCTTGCTCTTTCAAAGAGTCAGTTTAACATACCTGAACAAAAAATAGTAATTTTAACAAAATTCACGACGAAAAGCTGCGGTTCAATTTAAAATAGTTAGAACTAGTGGTTTCGAGAGTTCTTCTAACGATCCATTTTTTTCCGTGCGGCGTGATTGACTTTATATGACTCTTTCGTAATCGAGTTCCTATGTGTATTAGTCACATATGTGCTTTAAAATCTCCAATGCTACCTACGAGCTCAGAAACTGTAAATAATTATTCTATATTGCATCACGTGACCACGCGTCTGCGTATATCGAAGCAAGCTTTTTGAACGAGACTAAATCTCGCTTCAGCGATCACACGCCATCGGCCAATATGTCGGCGACAGACATCTCTGGAGTTTATTAATTTATTCAAGCATAGAAATTGCGATTAACTTGGACAACGATGACAGGCGCAGACTAGCCCTTCGGGCAGAGGCATGCGTTGTTCCGTGCACAAGCGACTCACTATCAGGATTTACACGAAGCCTTAGGCACCTTCGTTCTAAGCTGCTCGCGCTAATAAAAATTATTCGATATTGCTACCTTATCGATTTTTGTTAAGAATCGTTTTTAAAATCCAGTTGCCCCCGCCATGGGGCAGAAACCGGCTTGATAAGGTTTATGTAAAAATCCTTTGCATCCAGTTTTCTCCTAAATCATGATACGTACATGTCTCAAACTTGGCACAAAGATTCATTATGGCATGAGGAAGGTTTAATTGTGGAATAGTATATTGCGTGACGAGGACCCAAGGCATGCATACAATTTTTCATCATATCGATAACCGAAAATTCGAATTGAGATGCCTGTGGAGCGGGTCGACAATCAAATTTTCAACCCTAGGGAAGAAAGTGACAGTTCAATGTAAATAGCGTTGTTTCACACCGCCATTTACATTTATCTGTCACTTCCCTTCCTGGTTGAAAATTGGATTTTCGACCCGCTCCACCGGCATCGGAACTGGATTTTTCGATTGAGGTATGATGAAAAATGTTATACTTTCTCTCGAGCTTTTCGATATTTGTGCCAAATAAAAATTCTAAAAAAAGGATGTAAATGGGAAGGTTTGATCAATGGCAATATTTCGTCCTCCATTCTTACGAATCTGCCTACATCTGCGCGCCTTATTTTTCCTTGGCATGGCAACGACGTTTGATTCGATAGGAGTCTTATTTCCTGGCGCCATTCGACCAATCACATGCAGTCATTGGTTTACATTCTTTATAGAGCAGAGCACAATACAAGCACTCATTCGATTTAACCTCCATTGTTTGAATAAAGTAAATACTGTAGTACAATATTTGTTGATACTGAACGATTGATTTCAATTGAATACGGGTTTCTGTGTAATTATATTGGAATTCATATGACGTCTAAATAATTATCGACGATGGTTCGTAGTTAATATAGTTTTAAAATGCAAAATCATTTTTTTAAGGTTATGCAATAACAGAACATAGGTCGAAAATCTTAGAAAACTAACAAGTTAATAAAATTTCGTAATAGCAGCGATTTGTCTCACACGAATGTTGATAGTAGTGCACAGCAGATTAATCACCATTGCAAAATTGGAGATAAGAATCGAGACTCATCTCCACAAGATCAATCTGCACATAATATACTCTATGCAAAGGAAACTAAATCTAATCTGCAAGGCGACAATGGGCCTGGTTACACCGGCGAGCCTACAGTAGACCAGCTTACAATAAGCTAGCTTAAATACGAGAGTGGCTCAGTTCCGCGTCGGCGCAAGAGCGTTTTCGGCATTAGCTCTCTGTCGCACACGTGGAGTCCTGTGGCTTCTGCGCCGGCGCGAATCTGGCCACTCTCATTTGAGCTAGCCTATTGGGATCTGAAATACAGCGACACGCTATCTGGTGGCTAAATGTAGTACTAAAACAACGAGGTCAGTTTTAAACGGCCGCATTACTAATGCGCTGAAATTAAATTTTATTCTGGTTAAAATTGAGTAAAAGTTATTATTGGTAAAGTGATTTAATAGGGGAAAATGGCTGATAAAGTTGAAGTAGACGATCTGGGAATGAAATTCAGTTTCAGGAAAACAAAAAGTAAAATATTTTGTTCTGTTTGTGGATGCTCAAGCAAAGCATGCAAAAATTCAGATGCGCGGTTCCATCAATTTCCTGATCGTAAAAAAATGTGTGTGAAAGTGATTAACAAAAGCGGATTGAAGAAACGATTGATCTCTTAGCGGGGCTGGATTATAATCTTCAAGTGCTTTTGCTTGTGGAGTGTTCCACAACCATTTCATATCCGTGCAAGATACCAGCTCTAAACTCCTTATATCAGTACTATAATAAAAAAATATATATATTTGGAATAAATTTTAAAAAATTAATCTAAAAAAGATCATTACAAAACACGCTTTTATAGATATAAACAGAGAAAATAATGAGTTGAGCAAAATAAATTCGGATTTCTTTGGTTTGTTATGACAGCACAACATAACCTCCAAATTAGGAAATCAGGTTTTTTGTCAAAATAGGGTATAATTTCCTTGAATTATGCAAATTGATAGTTCCTAAGTATAACTTTTATCATTGCAATATTAAATGAAATACTTTTTGATTATATAAATCATATTTATGATAGATACTTACGCGTATGCAAATGCATAATAAAACTGCGTTTGCCCTTCTCACTCAAACCGGCCTTGCAGCTACATTTCATAGATTTTATAATGCCCTAGAAGCTTATTTCCCCTTTAATTTCGTGAGGCATTTCTTTCAGATGTGAAGATTGCAAACAAAATGCAATTAAATTGATACTGTTTTTGTTGTTCAAATCGTAGAGCATTTTGCCACAGAATAAAATGTGTCCAGCATGTAAAACCTTTTCTCCTTCTATACAATTTCTAGAAGACGGTGTAGAAGCAGTAAATTCGCAAATGTCACTACTGCTTAGCATCATTTCAGTCATCATTATCGCAAAAAATACTTTAAAACTGTTGGTATCGCGTGTATTATTTCAAAAGTGACCTCGTTGTTTCCACCATATTGCCTGTCACGTGACGATGTGACGTCATGATTTCAGATCCCAATTGTAAGCCGGCCTACTTTAGGGTCGCCGGTGGAACCAGGACCAATGTTCTTCACGATAAGAGATTGCGAAAAAAAAATTTAAGCAAAAAACATTTTAATTGGAATTTGAAAAAAATATACTTGAAAATATATTTGAAAAAAATATATATTTAAAGAATATAGACAAATAAAAAACATCAAAATTTGAGGAGAATATAGATGAAAAAATGAAATGATGCAAAAAAATAATTAAATAATTTATAGATAAAAAAACCACTGAAAAATTTGAAAATTTAAAAAACTCCCGATCTTAGTGTTTTTCAAAAACACATAAATAAAAACCCATTTTTAAAATTACTCCTAATGAAGAAAGTTATAATTATAAATAAATTGAGACACATTGTAAATAATGAAGCTGAAAACTCCCAAATTTTGACGATACTATAGAAGAACCGATTTTAATGGAAAACAAACATTTTAAATAATTCACAATGAAAAAATAAATAAATAAATTATGAAGCAAAAATTTTCTGAATTGAAAAATGTAACCACACCGAAGTCGTTTGCAAATAAGCTAGAATAGGGACAGAAGGAGAAAACGTCCCCGACGTGGTTACATTTTTTCAATTCGGAAAATTTGATGCCAAGACATTATTTTTTCAATAACTTGAAAGAATTTCGAAGGATTTTAAATATCTTAGTGTATTTTGGAAGATTCTAAGAACCTTTAAATTGATTTCAGTAATTAAATATCACTCATAGGATTTGAATTATTTGAGGTATTTTGAAAGATTCTAAGGCATTTTCAAGAGCTCAAAATGTTTCAATTGATTTCAAAATATTTCAAAGGATTTGAAAACTTTAAGAGTATTTAAAAAAAAGTCTAACGAATATTTAACTGGTTTTAGAGGAGTGGAAATATTTTAGAGTATTTAAAAAGATTCTAAAGAATTCTCAAGAGATTTGAACGAATTTTCATGGAGTATTGTATCAAAGTGTTTTCTAAAATTCCGAAAATATAGATCGATTTTATAGGATATTTATTAAGGCATTACAAAAGATTTTAAAGGATAGGAAATATCTGAGGGAATTTCGAAAAATTTCAAGGGATTTTTAAGAACTTTACAAAGTTTCAAGTGATTCAAACAGGTTTCAAAGACATTGAAATATTTCAAGGAATTTTAAAAGATTCAAAAGTAATCAATAATTAAAAGTTTGAATTAATGTGAAATTTTGTTCATTTATTCATTATTTTAAGATATTTCAAAGTGAAACGGTTCAAAACATCCCCGCACTTCTATTAAAATAAGAAGAAAGGAGAAAAGTGAAATTAACAGTAGAAATGTGATAAAGGGAGATAACGGGCAAGGCTCAATATAGCTACAAATTTATAAATATAGGTCAACAGGTTACTGGGGAAAATTAATAATTGCATGCGCAATATGCTGGGCCCAAAGGTAGGGAGACCAGCGGTAGCAGGACGCGTTGATAGCACTCTCAGGATAGCGACGATTGAGGAATCACTTTTCGCTGGACAGACGATCAGAGCGGTCGTCTCGGAAAATCGCGAACAGACACAGGATTTACTTACTCGTAGCCTTAGCTAGCGAGCATCTAGGAATAAACGAGGTTGGTTTTCTTTTTACTAAAGACGATTTTTATAAAGTTCTCTCAGTTTCACCATTTTCTTTCTTATGTTTGGCTAATCTGTCCTCAAGTCTTGAGCATATTGGCAAGTGTTTAATCCAGGGGTAAAATTCTCTTTCTACCAGGCTTAGTCCTGGAAATCGAGAATGGATTCCCAATTGGGTAAACGCAACCAGATGTGCACAACGCTTTGAGGAGGGATAGGGAAAACTTAAATTAATTAGATACGAAGAAACGACTAATTTGAACCAAATTGAGCTTTCTACCAAGCTTTCGACTTGGAAATCGCACAATTTGAATTCTGAAGGTCGGAGTAATTGAAAAATATCAAAATAATCTATCTCCTGTTCCACGTTGTTGAGTCTGAATTCTTTATGGTCATGAAGCGACCCAGGATGAGAATTTGGACTAGAACGCTGGTTTCATAAAGCCAAACCTAAGTAGCTTTAAATAATAAAAAAATAATTGCCTACTGCCAAATCGTACGTGAATGGATTTGAAGAATTGTAGTGCCTATAGACGATAGGAAATTAAGGTGAAATTTCCTCTAGACACTGCACCTAGTCTTGGGAAAATGAAGCTGTAGTTCAGGTGAGGAAAAAAAACTGAGAGACATAAAAATATGTCCTGGATGCTCGATAAAATAAGAGGGTGATAAAGATAGGAGTCAGTTTAGGCAACAGGGCGGCGATTTTATCGGGAAATCGAAGTCTCAGCGAACAACTATTAATTTTCTCGCAATCTCCTCTGCGCACTTGTGACCCCACAATCCATAACAATTAAAAAGCTTTCCAATGAGTCGTAATCGAAGGAGACTAAATTTTATCGAGTCGTCAGCCGATGTAGAGTTGAGATCCACCGAAAGTTATATCTGTGAAGAGTTTTTAATCAACAATTACTTTCTATTCCGAGACTTACGCGTGAAAAATAGCACTGAATTTCGTCCAGGAGAGAACGGGGTTCCTATCCCGGTTCCAAGGGTATCCTTATTAGTAGAATTGAACAATAGGGTGGTAAGGGCGTGTTTTAATGTTCTGACCAGACTTGACCCAATTTGTGTAATTGGACTCGAGCTGCTGGATAGAGTCCATTAAAGGCAAACTGGACATATTTTCTCGGTAATTCTCAATGTTGCCAGAAAAGTCCAAGTTGCTACATCCATATTAAATTATTCATAATAAGGGAAAACCGCGTTTTCGCGAAAGGTATCAACTCTCAGTTTGAGTAAAATCATCAATTTGTGGATCTCAGCTCGACATGGAAACATAAAATTTGAATTAGATACGACATCGATAAATCAGACAAAATAAAAATGTTACAAAAGATTGAAAGTGATTCTATAAAATTTCCGAAGATTTCTCTATTTTTGAAGGATTTTAAAAGCTCTAAAGGTTTTTTGAGTTTTCAAGAATTTTAAGAAGTGTCGTCTGATTTAATAGAATTTCATGAGACTTCATTCCGAATTCACCCTGAATTCTTATAAATTCTTTTTAATTCTGCATGATTTTCTGCATTTTGTTTTAAGGGGTAACACCACACTAGGATTTTCAAAAAATCGATTATTTTTTCTTGGCTCAAAATGTACTTTAGGGGCTCAAAAACAAAGCGCACTTGGTCCCATTTGCAAAAAAAATGTTAACAGGTCGAAATCTTGATTTCCCCGAGGCGCCTCCTCGAAGCGTGTCAACTGGGGTGCGCTGATTTCTACTACAAATAGTATAGGTGTTTCTGTGAATCAGTGAACGCTGCCAAGATTCATGGATTTTTCTGTTAGTAAAACTTTAAACGCGCTTTTCTCGAAATCTCTTTTTTCAGACTGGCCGGAAACATTGCTCGAAGACCATTACACATATCAGACTGAAATTTTCGCAGTAGCTTCACAATTATATTCTTTATGGAACTACGTAGGGCTTTTTTGATTTAATATAAAATTTTTTTTTCGTAAACAATTTCGTGCTTATTTCTTGGCCGAAAATCGAAATTTTTTTTCAAAAGTGCACCATTTCCACAAAATTTGGTAAAAAATAAAAATCCTACGTAGTTCTCTAGCTAATGATATATAGCTGGTTTTTTGTTCCACATTGCAAATTGAAGGAAAAATGTTTCCGGCCGCACAGTCTGTTTTCAAGAAGGCAACATACAAAACTTTCCTGGTCGCCGCCATTTTGTATTTTTTTTCTATGAAAATTTTTTTTTTCTGTACATACATACATGCTGATTAAACCCTCAAATAGTAATTCCTATTCCTTTTGTAAAACTCCAAAAAAAAATTCTTGATAATGGACCTCTTTTTCGGGCGCTAGAGTGGTGTTACCCCTTAATTCCTGTGAATTCTTCAAAGTTCATTTAATTCTACTTAAGTCAATGTATTTTTTTATTTCTTTTAGTTTTTGTTTAATTCATCTTAATTCATCCAACGGCCATACCACGCAGAAAAAACCAGTTCTCGTTAGATCACTGAAGTTAAGCAGTGTTGGGCGCGGTTAGTACTTGGATCGGTGACCGTTCGGGAATACTACTAATTGTATTCTGTTGGCGTGTCGTGGGTGTGGTGAGCCCACACTTGTAGTTATTTACTACAAGAAACTATCCACCTAGAAACACTACCCGAGTCGGGTAGTGTCACGCCTACCATGAAAGGGAAATGGCTTAATGGTATACATACATACATCTTGAAGTCGGCACTTCATCAGATTCTGTCAATCTTCTTCGAATTTTCCTAAAATCATTTCAAAATTACTAAATTCAATGCATTTTTTCACATTTTTCTTTAATTCGCTTGCATTTTTTGTTTCAATTTACCTTCAATTTTAGTGAATTTTTTTCATTTCTCTTAAATTTCACTGAATTTTCACTCAAGTTAACGCAAATTACGGAAATTTCGGGGATTTTTTAAATCTTTCTGAATTTGAGTTGAACTGTTTTAAAGTATTATGAAATTATCCTGAATTCGTTAAAATCTGCCTGGAATTTTTATAAATTTCATCGAGTTCTTTAATAGTACGTTGTGTAACGAGTGGGGTATAGTTGCATATTGCGCACGCGGGCGCCCAAGTGGCGGAATATGGAACTATACCACACGAGTTGCACATACTATTTTTCATCACGAATGTGAGGAATATGCATTCCTCATATTTTATCCGCACGAGCGAAGCGAGTGCGTAATATCGTCGATGGGGGAGGGGGTTGGGGGGGGGGCGGAGCCCCCCGAGAGGAAAAACACCCCAATCAAAAATATAATTTCAGTTGCCGATGGAGGATTGGCCGTGTTTTCACGAAACAAACGCACCTAACCTGAAACCTGCTGTGGGCATATTTAAGTATTATATTTAGATCTAATACGTTTTTATTTGATTATGATTACATATAATCAATATGAATATTCATATTAATCATATCAATATTATTTGTCATTTTTTTTATACTTACTTCTTGCATCCACGACACAAAACAAACAGTAGTTGACATTTTGAAGACGATAACGTTAAAATTAGTAGAAGGTTAGTTGCGTTTGTTTCGTGGAAACACGGCGAAGCGTGTGATTTTTCTTACTAAAACACGGTGGAGAGTGCGATATTTCTTCTAAAACACGGAGCAGCGTGCGATCATTGTAGAACGCACGCTATTCGCACGGCATGCGCAATATGCCACAATGCGCACGGAAAACAGATGTGAAATATGGCAT
This sequence comes from Andricus quercusramuli, assembly GCA_932178445.1. NCBI lineage: Eukaryota > Metazoa > Arthropoda > Insecta > Hymenoptera > Cynipidae > Andricus > Andricus quercusramuli. Next base: position 46,489 of record CAKNXH010060249.1, read on the forward strand.
ATTCTGTGCATGCGTGATGAAAAATTCTTTTAAATTCAAAAGGACATTAGACAAATTCTTAATCCTCATAAGTCACTGTCAGTCACTTTTTTGGTTGGGAATTAATCGCTTTTGGTCACTCCTTTTGTTTAAATATGTCACTTTTTCCAAGCAAATTAGTCTGTGGTAGCCTAGAAATTGAAAATTTTTTAATTCAAATTTGCTTTAGTCCTATTATAAAAGATTCTATATGTAAAAAGTTACAAGTTCAGAATTTTGGTATTTAAATATTAATGGCCAAGGAATTTTGAAAAGTATGTTTTGCGGAAACCCTGATGATGTATATGTCAGTAGCGAACCCAGGGTGACCGCAGATTAGGGAAGCTTTGGAGATCAGGGAAAAGTCAGGGATTTAAAAAAAAATGGCATAAGTTAGGGAATTTCTGTAAGAAGAACTTCAAGACTCTGTCGAGAATCATTAGGGCTGTCAAGCAGTCACTTTCAGAATTTCATGGAAATCATTTAGAATATTTCAAAAGATTCCAAGAAATTTTTTGAATAGATTTCAATAGTTAGACAGGATTTTGAAGATTTCAGATTTTTTTTGTTTGTAATTTCAAGGAATTTTCAAGCGCTTTGAGAAGTTTCAATACATTTTAAAAGATTTCAAAGGATTTGAAATATATTTGAATAAGTAAGTCTGGAATATATTAATTTAATTTATCTTATTAATATATTTCAGAATATTTAAATGGATTTTATGAGATTTCCGAAGATTTAAATGATTTGAATGCATTTTCAAAGCTCACAAGGTATTTTAATAATTTTCCAGGATTCAAGAAAATATTATACATTTTCATACAATTGCACCGAATTTTAGAATATTTTAATGTATTTCAAAGAATTAATTCACAAGAAGTGAGGGATTTTGTAGGTTTTCACAGATTGAAGAGATTTTAAAATATGTTTTGCAATTCATTTGAATTGATTTAAAATTCACCCTGAATTATTACCAATTCGTTTAGAATTCTTCTATTATCTCTTTCGAACTTCTTTAATTTACCTGAATTCTTTCAATTAAAATCAATTCTCTTCGGTTCAATGGATATTTTTTCAAAGTTTTCAGTTTGTGTTTAATTCATCTTAAGTCTTTTAAACTCATTTTGAATTCTTCAACATTCAATCAAATTCTTTTCAATTCCCTTGTATTCGTCCGAAATCACTTTAAACTTACTAAACTCAATTAAATTCTTTGGAGTTTTAAAATTTTCCTCAATTTATTAAAAAAAAATTAATGTTAAATTTAATCGCTGGAAGTTTTGTGAATCGAATTCTTCGCAATGCTTTCAAATCCAAAAGAACATTAGTCACACTATTGACGCACATATTGACTTTTGGTCACTTTTTGGATTAGAAATTAGTCTTGCTGCGAAAAAGCGACGAATTAAAACTTATTTCTTCGCACTCACGAGATATTCTCTGGAAATCTGCTTTTCGACTACATCACATTCCAAATACAATACTTTCGAATACTTTTCAATCCGGCGTTTTTTGTATAGCACTTTCTCTGCTTTTTTCGGTTTTAATAGGTCACTTGTTTCAAATAAATGAAACTGTGGCAGCACTTAGAATAATAAATTACAAATTCAGGCCTCGGGCTCAACACACTATTGAGAATATTTGACACTTTTTTCCAGCGATAACGCTGTTTTGCTACTATTCCGAAAAAATACACTAAAGACACTATTTTCAAATAAAATAAACGAATTTGATATCCATGCAAGATGGATTTTTCAAACAATCAAAAAGTATTGAATTTTCAATCCAAAAACATGAGCTTTCAACAAAACTGTGAAATATTCAACTAAATATTTAAATTTCATTCAAGAAGTTGAATTTTCAGACAAGAAGATTAATTTTCCATCAGAGAAGAAGAAATTTTATCAATTGTGTACATACATTTTGAATAAAATATTTGAATTGTCAACTGAAAAGATTAATTTTCTATCAAAAAAGACGAATTTTTAACGAATGGCATAAATTTCCTACTAAGTACTTTGAACAATGAATGCGATGTTAGTTCAAATTTGATTTAATAAATTTTCGGTTTATATTTTTTCGTTTCAAATTTTTTCACATAAATGGTTGAATTCAAAACCAAAAAGATCACTTTTTAACCACAAATGGAGCAGTTAAATTTTAAACTCTAATATTTTTACACATGGAAGATATTATCTACATTTTAGCACGACAATTAAACAATGATAACGAGGAAGAATACAAAAAAAATTAAACTTTTAGATGAAAACAATGCTTCATGAATAAGTATATAAACAGCGATGTGAGCCCGACGATGTAAACCAAATACTTTGTGAAAAGTTTCTGTATTGTTACTTATATAACATATGTGGATTTGAAAAATAAAAATTATACTTCATACTTTCAATCCTTTTATGAAAAATATTTCATTTACATTTTTTGTCTATAGAAAGAATCCATGTAAAATTAGACATGTTCTACAAGTACAGTCACACAATATATCAGGGAGAAATTTTTATTTGTTGAGTAAATTATGCAATATGTTCAAAAAAATTATTTAATGAAATTAAAAACAGATTTTCGAAGAAGAAATGAAAATGATATTTTTCGAAATTTTGTTGTTTGATTTAGCTCCTCATGAGAAAGAGACTGTAACGTTTATAAAGGGCTGCAAAGTTCTATAAACAGGATAATTTTTTTCTTATAATGAACGAATAATTTTGCTTTCCGTAAACAACAACAGATACGATGAAAATGTTCACATCAACAAATACAATGCATAATACAACATATCTCAATGCATACTATAATATTAGTGTTGGAAGGATTACTATACAGGGTGTCCCAGACTCAAGTGTCCGGACTTATATAAAAATTTAAAAAATAAATAGGAAATTCCTGTTCCAAAAATCAGTTGAAGTTTTACTTTTTTAGTTATAAAACATTTAAGCTGGATCAATCAGGAGCGCTGTATAAATAGCCGTGTGTGCGTGAACGGGCTTCCAACATAGTGGTCTCCTGTCGCCAACCCCACATCTGCGCTCGCTTCGATAACACTGCATTGAAATCTCGTTCACGTACACACGGCTGTTTATACGGCGCTCCTGATTGGTCCAGCTTAAATGTTTTATAACTAAAAAACTTAAACTTCAACTGATTTTTGGAAAAGGAATTTTCTATTAATTTTTTTAATTTTTATGTGGCTATATAAGTCCGGACACTTGACTCTGGGACACCCTGTAGAACAAAGACAATAATTTATGAGCAAATAGACAACTCAAGAATTTGTTATCATATTTCTTGAAAACTAAGAGATTGGTAACTACTGCCATTATTTTATGCATAATTTATTTTTTTTTTCAATTTTGTACAACTTATATAATAATAAAAATTAATATGATTCTTAGTATTTATCAAGTTGAAATTTATATACTCATATACATGTTATATCAAACAATTCACAATTTATTTGATGAATAACATTTTTTTTTAATTCATACAACAAAAAATGTATTACGCCAAAATAATTTACAAATAAGTTAAGTGTGAAACAAATTTAGGAACTAATTATGATGAACTGAATTATAATTATATTCACAATTTTTTAAAGTATATGTGCATATGTTGTGTACGTTGTCTACCTTGTATATGTGAGACTATCTTAAGTTGGAAACGGCTTCTATATCCTCATTTTTTATGTTTTATTATAATTTACTAATTATCTCATCAAATGATTCTTTTGCACAATCTGGGCATTGATTTGTAAAAACCCGTTCAAATCACAATTCATCGAGAATGTGCTCCAGCTGAGAAACCCAATTGAACTTAATATTAAAGATGCTGCGGATTCTAGCGTGTTTAATTGCTCTAAATTATTATAGCATTTTTTAACCAGTCTTTCGTCTGACATTTCTAATATTTTCATCCAAAAACGCAAGGCTCTTACTATACAGTTGTATTTCAGATTAGATCTACTCAGTTCAAGTCGCACCATATAGCTTGGAGTATTCCGAGGTAAATACAAGATTGATTTGAAATATTTCACCTGTACCACTTCAATCTCATCAAAATAACGAAGCGACCATATTTCGGAGCTGTATAACAATGCTGCCAAGATAACCGAATCAAAAAGTTGATAAGCTGCCAGAATTGATCTTGGTTTAGCCTTACATAGAATTTTTTTGGTGCTGCATTTGCCTTTGCTATCCATTGAATGGCATTTTCCCTAAATACGCCAGTTCTCTTGAAGACTACTCTCATGTAACAATATTGTTTTACAATTTCTATCTCTTTTTCCCCCAAAGTGAATTTCCCGAAGACTTTGTTATTCGGGCTTTTATGAAAAGGTAAGATCTTTGACTTTGAAGTATGAATCTCAAGATCGTTTTCTTAACAGTATTTTTCTAGAATCTTCAATTTCATCTGGACGTCTCTGGGACCCGTGTAGGAATCCAATCAAGGATCCGGCCGGGTCCCGGCCGGATAACCCCGCTTTACCCGGGCGCTGGCCGGGGAAACTGGCCGGGATCCTGCTAAAAACGTCACGGTAAACTGGTCGGATCCCGGCTTCAATACCGGCCGGGTAACCCAGCCGCAGAGCGGTTAAAAAATGTTTTGCTTCAGGCTCGAAATTGGTAACTTGGTTTGTCTTTTGAGGCTCATTGTAAAGAATATGGTGAACTCTAATGGTAAAATCAAGTAAAAAAATTCTCGCGAGGAAATTAGAGTAGATTTCAAATCACTGATGCTAACAATCTCATAGCAATTGCTTTATTTTGGAAATCACGTGGTGATTCGAGGTTAGGAAGGAAGAAAGAAAAAAAATTATTACACAATTTTATATTTTAATGTAAGATTATAATTATTCGCGCAGTGAGTGGGATTTTCAAACTAATTACTGAAATAAGGTTGATTTCAATAACGGAGTTTATTTGCCAACTTTGAGGGGAAGACGCGACATGAGTACAACGTGCATTCTCGTTCGAGGTGCGAAACTGAAACTTGCAAGTGTCTGCGCTGGCGCCAGGCGCAGAAGGCGGCAGACATGGCGGTAAATTTGAAAGTGTACAGACTAAAAATTGTTTAAAAATAGAGAAAACTGTCACAATTCTGCTGTTGCACATTGCAGAATCGATAACAGATTTATTTAATAACGTAAAACATTAGAAAGAATTAAATGTTGTTTTTTTAAGAATTTAAAAAACCTAATTTCTGTTTTACTGATCTAATAAATGCTCAAATTATACTTTCCAAATAAAAATTCATGTAGAATCCCGTACGTCTTTGATGATGGCACGGCTCTTAAAAAATGTATAATTTCTACAAAAAAAGTATCTTGACCAGTGCCCGGTCGGCTCCCGACCATGAAATCTAACCCGGGTAGGCCCGGCCAGTAACCGGCCGGCTCCCGACTAGGTGATTCGAGATAAATGCGGCCCGGTCGGCTCCCGACCGGTTCCCGGCCATGAAACCCAACCAGGGGTAGCCCGGCCAGGATCCGACCAGAAACCTTGTTGTAGTAGGGCCAACCGGGGCAATTTCTGGACGGGGAGATTCAGACAAAATGAGTAAATCATCAGCAAAGGCCAAAAGTAATATTTTAAGCATCTCACCTAAACCCACCCCTGAGACCCCATGCTCCCTGAAAAATGTTTCCATGTCACTTGTACGAAGCAAGTAAAGTGCATGACTCATAATTTCACCCTGTGGCGTTCCCATACTTATCTTAATAGGATTAGAATTAACTCCGTTAATATCATGATAAATGAACATTTTTTGATAAAGATTTATGATTACTCTCAGTAGTTTGCTACTCACAACCAGACCTTGCAGCTTTTTCCAGAGGATTTGGTGATTTTACTGACGGGAATGTCTGTTTAAAATCAAGAAGAATGGCGAACAGTGGCCTACCTTTCTTCCTAATTATCGAATGGATCGCTGTTTTTAATATAAATATGTTATCATTGCAACTTCTTTCCTTTCTCAACTCAGCTTGACCTTCAGAGATTGAACCTTTGATTTCAGCAATGACATGAATTCTATTCGCTAAAATACGAGTGAAAATTTTCGTCAAATTATTTGAAAGTGATATTGGTCTATAAATACCAGGGTCTTCTTGTCTCTTTTTTTACGGAATGAATCGTTTTATTTTCCCCCAGCCTTCTGGAATTTCTCCCGTCTCTAAAATGTTATTGACTAATTCTTACATTGAACTCAGGACATTAAAGGGAACAACCTCATGAAATTCATTGGTTATCCCATCGGGCCCTGGGGCTTTACAAATTTTAGCCTTACCTAAACTTTTAATCAGTTCGTCGAATTCTATTTTGCCATCCAGCTGAGGAAATCCACCCCCCCCCCCCCTAACATTTTATGAGCCTTTTTAGTTACATTATATTTAGTTAACTGAACATCATTACAATTTTTCTCTTTAGCCTCTTTCAAAGCTTTATTCAATTCAACCTTGGAAGTTTTAAATTGTCCATCCATCCAACAGGTATTTTTCGTTTTCTGATAATTTGTAATGACTGGTCGGGCAGAATACAACCCCGAAATAGATTCAGCCACTTTGATAGCTATTTCCAGATTTTAATTTAGTTGTTCTTTCGAGCCACTATTGATCTGAATCATTTTAGAGTTCTCCAAATATTTTCTGTGCACTGTTAGAAAAATCTGTGTGAGATTTAATATACATGTGTGTGAAGGAAATATGCACTGCCGCTACTGAAATGTAACATACATGGGTGTAGTGAATTTAATATACATGTGTATTATATTTAATATACAGGTCGGTATAGCAGTGTGTATGAAAACTCAAAGTGCTTTCATTTTTTTAAATCTTGTCAAATATTCGCAATTAAATTAATAATCTAGAATTCGTCGACTGAATTGTTATTTATAATGAGAGTGCGACGTACGGGTGGAACCTTGTTCAAAATCCAGTCATATTTTTGATTAACTGGAAGAAGGTATCATGTTTTATTATTTAGAGTCGAAAATTCATGCTGAATTTCATATGATTAATATATTAATTTTACTACACATGGGTATATTGAATTTAATGTTATTTTTAACAGTGTATGATTCCTCGTTCTCTGTATTCCATTTATAAATTTCTCTTAATTTAAGATTATTTTTCTTTATTTTATTTGTATTCAAATTTTTGGTAAAATTCAAATCAATTCCACTCAAAAAATGACCTTTAACTGTAGCTAGCCAAATTATTTTACTATGAATTATATATATAATACAAGACAATTTAATCCAAATCAGATCAATAGTGCTCTTGCCACGATTATTATTTGTGAAGGTGAAATTTGCTGGCGTGTCATCAGGAGATCTACCATCTGAAAGCATCAAACCTTCAGATTCCATAAGACTTGTTAACAATCTACATCTATAATTTGTTTTCGTGTCTCTACTTTCTCTATCTCCTAACAATACTGATCCCTCTAGTAATGCCGCATAAATCTGATTCAAATTTCCAACCCTAGAATTAAAAACTCCTCAGATTATGCATGCTATTTCATTTCTATCACAGTTTAGACTGGCTAGGCTCTGTCCTCACATATCTATAACCACATCCGAGTTTCTTGTTTTGTGATGTCCGGTTCAGGGGTGTCTCCTTCTTCGCTTCGATTCATGTTATCATCGCTAATTCGACTTCTCTTTTTCGACGAGCGTGCTTCTTTCAGGAAACATTTAACTTCATTCAGATCGCAGCACTTTCCCTAAATCATCATGAAATCATCCCTTAATTGAACATTTATTTCCAGATATTTCAATTCTTTATATAATGGAACTAATTGTTCCATGTTAGCCAGTGTGGTTTTGTCGAAGTCGTTTTCTACGAAAACCCCATTGTACCTTTAAGCATATTCTTTCTTCTTAGAATCTCGGACTTTTTCCTGTATATGGAATTTATTTAAATCATTTTTTTTCTTTTTTTATTAAAATTTAATAATATTTCTTCAGTGGAATATTTATCAATATCGTTTCAACAAATAAAACAAATTGCATTTGTTTAAATACTTCTTTTTGAAATTTTTTTTATTATTATTTTTTTTAATAAAATTTATTATTGTTGGTCTAGTGGAATATTTAACAACATTGGTTGATTAATTTTTAATTATGTGAAAAAATTCCATTTGTCTAAAAAATGTTTCTTTTTTCTTCAAAAATTTGTCAAACAATTAAGAAATAATTTTTGAAACAACTCAGAACAATTTACGAATTTCGTGGAAAAGTTATTGTCTGTTCAAATTAAAGGTTGTTGAAAATTAATGATGATTTATTGTTCATACAATTGAAAAATATTTTGAAATGAATTTATGTTATTAACGATAATATTGTCTTTTATAACTCTCGCTTTTACGGGTTTGAGGGCTCCGTTCCCTTTAAATCTTTCACAGTTTCACTTAAACACTGTTTCTTATGCTTAACTTAACCTATAATCGATTCGCCTTCTTATTATTTACACGTTCTTAATTATTATCTTACTAGCTATTAACTATTATCTTATAAGAGCGCTCGACCGTCCAAGGCTTCCGTTTCCTCTTAACGTTACTCTTCAAGCTTTTCCAAATCACGAAACACTAATTTTCTTTATACATATTTCAATTTTGGTTTTCTCCTCCCCCATACATTCTCTCTTCCTTTTTCTCTTGTAAGGTCTTCAGCCACTGTTCCCCTTTTCCACAACCACTTAGTATCCACTTGACTTTATCTACCACGCTCTTTCCCCCTTCCCCTTCCCCTGTACATCTCTCAAATACGTAATCCCACGATTCCCTTTTATACCCACATATCTTATAGATTTTCATCTCTTCACTCATCCAATACTTACACTCATTCATGCCTTCTCCCATTCTGAAACGTGTCATCCTGGACCACTTTCACTCCTTTTTCCATTTCCCTAGATATTCCGGGACCCCTTCAATCTTGACGAATACATGCCATCAGGGGCCGCTTCAGACTATCGGCCGCCCGGAGGCAAATTTCAATTCGCCGCCCCTTTTAATATGAATTTTAAAATCAAAGTATTTGGAACTATTCTAATTGAAAATTATAATAATAAATGATTATAATTATTAATGATGATCATAATGAATAATAATTCTAATGAATAATAATAAATAATTTATAAATGAATTGATAGTTTGATAAATGACTACATTATATCATAATTATTTTGAGAGGGAAATTAATCATGTGAAGTAGATCTTGTTATTGTTTAATGAAATATTTATTTTACAGAAACCATTAAGATTAGTCAACCGTGACAATTTACATAATTTCAAGTAAAAGGTTGACGTCTCGCTTTCGCCAAAGCAAAATCGCGGATGATTGATTCACAATTAATTAAATCTAGTATGTCCGGTTCTATAGCTATAGTAGCTAAAGCTGACATTCGTTCATCTTGCATTGTGGTACGTAGATAATTTTTTATTATCTTTAATTTCGAAAACGACCTTTCGGCACTTGCGACGGAAACGGGTAAAGTAAGGAGAATTCGCAAAGCAACATTAGTGTTTGGCTAAACTGACGTTAGGCCGTTTTCATGAATGTAATTTAATACCTCAATCGGTGACACATTTTCAGTAATGTGTAGTAGAAGTACACTAAGCTCATCTCGCAAAGCTGTGGCATCGATGTCGCGCTCATTTCCATAAGTTAAAATCAATTGTAAAGCTTCACAATTTCGCAGCAAAGATTCATCATCCATCATTCGAAGTTCATGGATGTTACATAAGAATCCAAAGTAATGATGACATTCATCAAGAATCTGAAACCGTGCTTCTATGCAAACAATAATTGTATCGATGGCCTGGTAGAAACAGTCAACGCGAAACTTCTTAATTGGATCATCTATTACATGATCGTCATTCTGGTAATCAAAATTGACCTTTTTTTCTTCGCCTACGTATTTGCGCTTCAGCTTTAAAATTCCCTTCAACGCCTAGAATTTCTGTCAATTCCTTAGCATCTGTTAAGAGTGAAGCACATCCTGAATCAGATCTACGTTCTACGAAGTAGGACTTCAATTCTTGAAGGGATTTTAAAGCAGAGTTTACATTTAGTTTAACACTTTGTAATGTTTTACTAGTTGCGTTTATTTTGAATAATGCATCATGCCAGAAAACTACTAAGCATAGAAATTTGAAATCTTGTAATTTTGACATTAATGATTTTGCCATGTGTCTAACTTCAGTATTTGAATTGCCGTTACTGTAAATTTCAAATAACGCGTCATGAATTTCGCCTATTTGGTACCTTAGAGGTTTCACAGCATCAGTCCTACTTCCCCATCTAGTTCCGCTTAAAGGCTTTAAAGTGAGTTGAGTGCAGTGTTTTATTAAAATTGCCCAGCGTTTGGTTGATCCGACAAAAAAATTTTATAATTCTTGTACAATTGAGAAAAAGCCAAACATATCAACAGACTGTTTAACAGAGTCGTTCACTACTAAATTCAAACTGTGAGGATTACATGGAACAAAAGAAGCACGCGGATTTATATCCTTGATTCTTTTTTATACGCCTACGTTTCTTCCTGCCATATTAGGACCATTGTCATATGATTGACCTCTAATATTACTTATCTGCAGACCCAAACCCTCTAACGTGCCTACAAGGAACTCGGCCAATCCCTCCCCAGGAGTATTTCCTACGGAAGCAAAGCCTGGAAATCTTTCTTTAATTTCAACAGGTCCATTCGATGGATATGAAAAAAAACGAATGACAATAGAAGCTTGTTCAGTGTGACTTTTGTCAGGAGTACAGTCAAGTATCACCGAATAATACTTAGCTAATATACATTTTTCTACAATTTGATTCTTAACTGAAACACCTAACATTTCAATAAGTTCATTTTGAATATTTTTACCGAGATAATGTGCTTGAACTTTCTTTCCATTTTCAGTTTGAATTTGTATTCTCCTTAAATGTTCAGCTATACTGTCATCAAACTTGGCAACCATTTCAATTAATTTCAAAAAATTTCCATTATTTGGCTTGTACAACTTATCAACTTTTCCTTGAAATGCTAAACATTGTTTACCAAGATATTTTACGAGTTCAACTATCCAATTTAAAACCTTATACCAGTGTCGTTCCTCAGAATCTAAAAATCGTTGATATGAGGCATCAATCGTTTTATTAGCTTTCAAATTTGAGGACAAATTTGTCCATTCTTGAAAGTTATTAATGTGAATACTGCTTGTTTCATGTCGATCTAAGGCTCTGGAAATATTTTTCCAGTCAGAAAAACCATTTCCTTCAAGACTGATACCGGTATTATTAAATAATTTACATGAAAAGCAAAACAACGAGTTTGTTTTTGTCGAATAAATTAACCAGTCTCCGTTAACTTCTTCGCCGTTCGGTAAAATTCGTTTATAATGTGAAGTTGGAACGTGGAAGAATTCTTTCGTTATATACTTTTATTTTATTTTACTACCGAAAAATTCTTTAGCGTGAAGAATACTTCGGATTAAAAATTGTCATATCTTAATTATTTAATTTCGATGCACCGTTCGCGAGTAATCAATTTTTGAAAAAAATGATCAAGAACTTTGATTGTTAATAACTCTTAAAAAATAAGTTTTTCGCAACAATATTTTAGGGGAGTTTATCGACATAAAAATGAATCGAAAACTGTATAAATTGATTGAAAATACAACTATCGATTTAAAAGTGGCACGCTTGAGATATTTTTATCCAAAAGATAATAAAATGTTGCGACTAATAAAATCAATTTGAAGGCAAAATGTAAATTTAATAAACAGATATTGCACACAAAAATCAAATTTCGATGTTTACGGAAAATAGGAATAACTTTGGAAACAATGAACATTTCTTTAAATTTACTTGGCTCATTTCAAAGGTAAGTGTCCATAGCATTTTTCTGAATTTTACAAATATTTTTAGAATTTTTCCGATAGATGCAGCCTTAGGTTAAAACTTGGTGCAAAAAAGTAGCAAAATTTTGAAAACGTATAAATTTTACATAGATTGTAAAACTTCATTATTTATCATATCCAAATAAATTTTAATAATATTCATAAAAATATTATCGTCTTGAATTTTTTCAATCATGTGGTGAGTAAAATCATTATTTGAAACTTTGATACTTTTTGCACCAAGTTTGGTGTTATTATGAGAAAAGAATTGTCAAGTTTACATTATAAATATAAAGGAACTTCAGCAACATCTTTAAAAATTGCCTATGTGAGTTCCAACTTTTGAAAATGGTATCTGAGTCAAAAGATAAAATCATTATAATTCGCTTGAAAACATACCTTATTTTCATGTTCCTGGATTTGCTCAACAGCTTCTGCAACTTCATCACTTACAGCCAGAGCAATCACTTGTGTATCATCACTTTTTTTTAAATATTTAAATAATGAACAATTTTTTTTGTTTTCTTCATCGCGTTCAGCTTTTCGCTTGCGATATTGAGCACCTGAGAGGCGTTTCGCTTTGCGATCAGCCATCTCAAAATAAGCAAACTTTTCTCTCACACGATGTGAACTTCAGAAAAACTTTGTTCTTAATGAACAAGTGCTTCAATTTATAAGCACTTAGACTTGTAGGTCTGTTTTCTCGAACCATGGAGGGGGGATTGCTTTTCCTCTATCTTTCCGAGGGTAACTTTCCACGGGGGTCCAGCTAACTGTTGGCACCGCAATTATGTTTCGCTTGCCAACAGCCCTTATCCATAAGAAACTACTGCTTTGCTGATACCTGCACTAAGTACCACTAATTGTATTGCTCTAGCATCATTACAGTTTGAGAGGTGGATCCACTTTATTCTCGATGCCTGCACTTGCTAAATTAGTTCTATTGTCATTAAATCTAGACCTTAGACTTTCCTAGAATCTAATTTGAGAAACTTAAGAATTCTTATTGTTGTCAAAATATTAAATGTACTCATCTCGTTCAGATTTTAGACACCCCTAGAATCTAATTGAACAAAACTTAAAAATTCTTATTCCTGTCATTAAGTATATGAAAAATATTCCTTAAGCGGCCGCCCCTCGCCCTTTGCGCCCGGAGGCGGCCGCCTACTCTGCCTCCGCCTGTAGCGGCCCCTGCATACCATTTATTGTATTTTGACTCCATAATCTTTTTCCACTTCTTCTCTTCCTGCTTCTTACTCATTTCCCCCGCTTCCTCCTGCCACTCCCTCCCATCGTCACACATTCTCCATTACCTTCTCACTTGCCATCTCTCCTCCTCCCATCCTGAATTTCAAGTGTGACCTCTCCTCTCTCTATTTAGTATTTTCTGCAGTCATACTTGTGCATCTTTGCTAACCTCACCACTATTAAGTTTCTCTTTGAAATTCCAGACCCTTTTCCCCTGCCTTATCACCAATTTCTCTTTCCGTTTATTTTCTCAACATATAACCTGGGCAGTTCTAGCTCACTTCCATAACCCATTTCAGAAATCTCTCTTGCATGTTTTCTACATTTTTGTACTCCTTCCACCCCTAAATCTCCACTCCATAACACATCACTGACAATACCATTCAATAAAACAGCCATGCTCTTAGACTCCAGTCCTCTTTGAATCTTTTTTTCCAATCCCTCACACTTGATCCATCACCTTATTTGCACTTTCCATCCTTTTTTCAACTGTAGATCATTTCCATCTCCCAATTTCAACCAGAATCCTAAATAACAAAATTCCTCTATCATTTCCACCATTTCTCCATTTATCTGCCAACCATACTTCACTTCTTTCTTTCTCTTCCTGAAACATACTATCTTTATCTTCGTCACATAAATTGTCAGGTCTTTCGCTCTCACATACTCTTCAAATCCTTTCATTAATAAGTTAATTCCACTTTCATTCTCTGCCAGAAGCACCACATCGTCCGCGTACGCTGAGGAGTATATTCTCTTGTTTCCTAGAACTGTACCCCCTTCACCTTTCTTTTTCATTTTCTCTTTTAGGTTTGCTAACAATATGCCAAACAACAACGGGCTTAGCGGGCACCCTTGCCTGAGACCCCTCCCTGTCCAGAACTCATCTCCTTTCTGTTCCCCGATCCTCACCTCTGTCTTCGTCTCCGTAAAGACCTCGTTTATTCTCTCAATCAGCTCTTCGTCCACCTCCCTTTCTTTCATTGCCTTCCACAAAACTTTCCTATTCACCGAGTTGAAAGCTGCCTTAAAATGTAGAAAGAGTGCGACCAGTTTTCCTATTTTCTGTCCCACGTTTCTGTTGTGTACATAACTCAGAACGAATATGTTATCCACTGTCCCCATCCCCTTCCTAAATCCTGTTTGATTCTGTGGGATAATTCCTTTCTCTTCTGCCTGTTCTTCTAATATCTTCCTAATCACCTCTGCGTATATTTTATACGTTACTGGCATCAGAATGATTCCTCTCATAGTCTCTCATAGTTCTACGCCCACCATCCTTTGGAAAAGGAATTACCAAACCTGTTCTCCACTCCTTCGGCCACCCTTCCTCTCTCCATACTTTATGACATCCTTCCCAAATCGCTTTTTTAACCCTTATTCCGCCAAATGTTAACACTTCATTCTCCATCCCATCCACTCCTCTCGCCTTGCTTTTTTCTTCACTTCTCAATTGCTTGATTCATCTCCTCTCTGGTCACCTCATTCCCACCTTCCATGCCTTCCTACTTGATTTTTCTACCTTCCCCCCCCCCCTCACCTTGTTATCCACCCTTTCCAACAATTTCTTGAAATATACCGTCCATTCATTCATACTTATCTCGTTATTGATTCCTTTCCATCCACTACTTGCTCTATTAATCATCTCCCATTTTCTTACTTCCTTTATTGCTTTCTCTACCTCCTTCATGTACCTCGCCTTCTCCTCATGACATTTTACATCCAGTAATTTCTCGTATTTCCTTCTTCTTTTATTATATTCCTTTCTGTCTGTCTCTCCTCTGCTTCAATTCTTCAACTTTAACTTCAGATGCTCTTTACTCTCTTCACATTCCACATCTCACCATTCCTTCTTTCTTCCTCACTTGGCCTAATGTCTTCCACTATCTTCTCTACCCTTCCCCTCATCTTACACAACATCTTAACCACGCTTCAGGGGTATCGCTTTTGGCCATCGTAAGAAACGATCGATAATTGTTAAGCAATATTTATAACCGTTTGAATCAGACATGGGACTAACGATATCCATGTAAACATGGTCAACACGATTGTCTGAGGCGACAAAATGCGCAGGTTGGAGTTTAACATGCCGTGCGATTTTCGGTTGCTGGCAATCGAAACATTCTTTGCAATATTTAGCAATGTCGCGTTGAATATTAGGCGAAACGTAGCGTTGACAGATAATCGTGTCAGTGATTTTGCAATCAGAATGAACGGGATGATGGAATAAGTTGAAAACGCGTTTACGGAGAGATTTCAGATGTAAGGAGGAATTGATTCTCCGGCCATTTCACAAAAAATAGCTGCGTGAGCTGGACCTCGGATAATTTTTTTCATGGTTAAGGAAAAGTCGTAAGAATTGCGTATGTTCTTAAGTTCCTCATCTAGTGCTATATCCTCATAATCAGCTATAAACGAAAGATAGTTTATTTGTCTGTGGAAAGCTTTATCGGAACGTTGAACAAATTCATAAATTAGTGGTTTATGGTATGTAACGATGTCAAAGTTTCGCCCTTCTAAAAAATATTTAAAGTATTTAGTAGCTTCGTAAATAGCAGTTCATTAACTATACTTTAGTTGACAAGGAGAAAACTTTCTTGAAAACAATGCAAGTGGTTTCCACGAGTCTTCAAACTTTTGTTCTAATACCACACCCATAGCGAAATTCGATGCATCGCAACCCATATGAGTTTCCTTGTTTCCGGAAGGGTGGGCGAGCAGAGTGGCATTGGCCAGGACGTTTTTCACTTGGGTAAATGCTTTATCGGCCTATGTAGTCCACCCAATTTCCCGTTCAATCGTTTTCCTTAGAGTCTTTTAAAAACTCATCAAGCAGAGCTTGGACGGTAGCGGTATTTGGCAAATGACGTCGATGAAAATTGATGAAGCCCATTAGCGACGGATTCTGACGACGGTTTTAGGTTTAGGTTAATCGGTAACCTTCGGAAATAATTAGATAGCCTAAAAAAATTAATTCGGGTTTCTTTAATTCGAATTTTTCTAGGTTTAGCCCAGGTGACCTATCGCGGGATAAATACACAACTGGAAGATTTTTCGTGCGTTTGAGAGTCTGAAAGTCATGTGAAGATATTCAAATAAGCGAAATGGGGTTCTGACTGCCGTTTTAGGGCTATCTTCTGTGTCTACCGGAATTCGTAGGCAGGCTTTTCGTAGATCAATTTTTGAAATTTTTTTTTCTGAATAGGTTAGCTGAAAAATGCTGAATGTTAGGTACTGGGTGTTTATCAGGGACAGTGATTGAGTTCAACCTACGGTAATCTCCACACACCAACTAGCCTCCTTCTTTTTTAGCTGCTAAGTGGATTGGGCTGGACCAGTGACTACACGACGGTCTGCAGAAACATAATTCAAATAGTCGCTGAAATTCAGCTTTTTCGTCCTCAAATTTTTCTAGAAGTGAACGTCGGGGTCGTTCTGATACAGGAGAACCTTTGGTAATAATATGATGATAAACATCAGTAACTCGAGTTAGGACCAAGACAGCTTATCGATAAACATAATTTTGAAGCAGGCTTGAAAGAACCAGGGGCGTAGGAATTATTTCTGGAATCCATTAGTCTGTGATTAGCTGGATCTGAAAGCAGATAATAGTGAGCTAAAAGGTTGGTTCCTATGATGGGATTCTCGATATCAACGACGAATGAATTCCACGATTACAGACGAAGACCTAAATGTAAAGTGTGAAAATCGCTACCATAAGTGTGAATTCGATTCCCGCTAATTGCGCACAATTTTAAATTACTTGTCAAAAGTTCACTTTTATTTTTGACTGGTATTATGGACACTCCAGATCCTGTGTTAATTAAAAACATTAGGACTGCATTGCGTTCACGTATATGGAGACGGTTTGAAAATTGTTGCCCTTCGCAGTCCATCTCCAAGATGGAAGGTCTGCCCCCCCCCCATCCTCTGGTTGGATGTCGAGGGTTAATTATTCGGCCAGAAGCAAGGGTGCTTTTTCGAAGCCTGGCACGAATTAGCTTTAGGCCCAAAAGTTTGATGTTTCCAGCAATGGCCGGATTAGTCTCTTCTTTTAGATCTCTCACGAGATGACCTTTTACGGTTATTATCTTTCTTTATTTGTCTTTTTATATCATCGACTGCGTTTCTTAATTTAGCCAACTTTGTGTCAAGCTGATCAATCTTCTTCTCTAAATTCGGATTAGACAAAGACGCAACGGAAGCTGATGTCGCGTTGACATATTTGCCAGGAGTATAACTTGGGTAATCAATTAACAAATCCACGTGTGCTGCTTATTGACTTAAATCCGCAATTCCCGTAGAGATTAATAATGGTCGCAGTTCAGAAGGCATCAATTCAACGAATATTCATTTGACCACTGTATCATCGCAGTGGCTCTAGTGATTTGAACTACGTTATCTACGTAATATTTGCGATGGTTTGTCGTCGATAGTAAAGAGCCGGTTTAATAACTGACGAAGTTTTTTTCAGGAGAAACCCCGTAAGTGGAGATGAGTCTTTCTTTAATTCACGTGTATTTATTGGTAATGCTCTCGCCGAGAATTATATCGCTGCAATAAGTCGCTGCTTCGCTTGTTAGACGCTTGTTAGCATGACAGGCTCTTGTAGCTTCGGTTGTAATACCGGAATTCGCAAATTCGGCTTCTACCCGAATGAACCATACTTCTGGACGATCGGCGTAAAAACCAGAAAGCTTAGGTCTACTGCGATACTAGCCTCAGTCGGGCCTATTGCTGTCCAGCAAGATCTTCTTGTGGCATTTTTCGAATGTATTTTTTATATCTTAAAAATGAGTCGTTGAGCGTGATAACTATTTTCAAGAAAAATCTGAGGATTGGAATTTTTATACTTCACGTGTGTAGAACGAGACGAAAATAGAATTCAAGTGGCGATCATACAAGGACATTTATTTGAAGTCCACGAAATGAAAATGGCGACGAAACGCGTAGTTACTATTTCGAACGAAAGTTACACGTATACGCATGAAATTAGAATAAAGTACCGTATTATGTCCATACGAAAGATTTTTTCTTATTCTTGAAGATTTCAGGAACCGCTGACGTTGATTTTCGATGTGACATAAAGGCGCAGGTGACGGTGGCTTTACGCATCCCTCGTTGCACATAATCGGGAAAATCCTTGGAAAATGTGTGAGGCACGTAGTTCTAGCGTCGTTCCTATAATAAGTTTTCATGACGGACAGGAAACGCTTGATTTTATATGCGTTCTGTCCGTCAGGTTCGACTGTTCATGGTTTCTTGTATTGATCTTTTGGAGCGATTCACGAATCGACCAAATTTTTGGCCCCTTCGTAAGAACGGAAGTGTAGCTCAGGCAGGCCATGCGTCATCGATCGGAATAGGTAGTAATCGGAAGGACCGATGCCTGGAGAATACAGCGGGTGGGGTTGGACACCCCATTTCACTGTTTCCAGGTACGTTTTGTCGACCTTAGCAACATTTGGCAAAAACGCCGTTCGATGTCTCGTCGCTTCAACTCGTATGGCATCCAATGTCCTTGCTTTTGAATCATTCCCAAGCTTTGGAACAATAGAAAATGGCTGGCTGAGTCATGCCGAATGAATCTGCAAGTTCTTGTTGCGTTTGACAAGAATCTCTATCCAGTAAAGCCTCCAATTCTGTGTCTTTGAATTTTTTCACGGATCCAGGACGCTCCTTGTCTTCTACGTCGAAATAGCCATTTTTGTAGCGTTGAAACCATTCGCGACACCTTCTTTCACTAATACAAGATTCACCATGAGTTTCTACGATCATTCGACGCGCCTTAGCTGCAGATATTTTCGAATTATAGGCAAAAAGCAGAACTTCCCGCAAATGACGCTTATTCGGCTCGAATTTCGACATATTCACCCAAAAAAACAAAAAAGGTAGATCAAAAATTGACAAGTGTGATAATTTGGACTTGTTGTCTGATGCCTTAGCTTCCCAAATGACCTTTCTGATATGACCTTTTGTGCCCACTGTCAATGCTGCCGCCACTGAGAGAAGACGACGGTTTGCCATTTGTAATCCCAATAGTACATTCACCATACACGCCTCCTCAGAACCAAGTTTCACTTTAATGAGGAGGCTAAAGTTTGTACCTCGGACATTATGTTCTGGGGATGCCTCCTGAGTATTTTACAAGAATATGAAAAAAATCGTTAGGCCCCCTTTTAAAATAACTCGATATTTGTTGTTTCTTCATCAATCTATGTAATTTTTTTCGAAAGGAACGAGGAATAAGTAACGTTTCCTGCACTAAAAACCTTCAATTTTGCGCCCAAAATAAGTTCCTGTGTGATTAATATTGATGGACTTTTCGATCCCTTTTAGATTTTGGAAAATAGGTGGAAGAAATCAGTTTCTTCAAGATTCCACAATTCTGGTCCATTTTTCGTTAAAATTCTAACATCCAAAAAGAAAGTCCAAAAATTTCCGAAGAATTTAAAAAAACATAGAATGTTCTAGCATGAATGGTTCAGAAGTTATGACCTTTAAAACAGATTTTGCAGTGAAAAAAACTTTAACTTTTTTTCTTTTGGCACAATATCTCATCCCCTGTACATTCTACATGAAATTTTTGTAGAAATAAATTGAAGAAGATTAAATTATCTTCAAAACTAAAAAAAATAATTGATTCTAGCTTCAATAGAACAGAAGTTATAGTCTCTTATAGCAGGCTGCTTTTTGTGGAATTCTTTTTACAAATTGAAAAATCGAATTAATGGCATGCCTATTATATATATATATATATATATATATATATATATATTTATTATATATTTTTCAAACAGTAAATGAAGGGGTAGATGTTAATTATATATATATATATATTATATATTTTTCAAACAGTAAATGAAGGGGTAGATGTTAATTATATATATATATTTATTATATATTTTTCAAACAGTAAATGAAGGGGTAGATGTTAATTATATATATATATATATATATATATATATATATATAT
>CAKNXH010060249.1:66727-126182 GCA_932178445.1 Andricus quercusramuli
ATATATAATAGGCATGTCATTAGTGATTAAGAAATGTATTGGGTTATAACGTTGAAATGAAGCAGTTACCATAATTCGATTTTTCAATTTGTAACAAGAATTCCAAAAAAAGCAGCCTGCTATAAGAGACTATAACTTCTGTTCTATAAAAGCTAGAATCAACTATTTTTTTTAGTTTTGAAGATCATTTAATCTTCTTCAATTTATTTGTAAACACGTTTCATGTAGAATGTATAGGGGATGAGATATTGTGCAAAAAGAAAAAAATTTTAAGTTTTTTTCACTGAAAAATCTGTTTAGATGGTCATAACCTCTGAACCATCCATGCTAGAACATTCTATTTTTTTTAAATTCTTTGAAAATTTTTGGACTTTCTTTCTGGATGTTAGAATGTTAACGACAAATGGACCAGAATTGTGGAATCTTAAAAAACCTGATGTCTTCCACATATTTTCCAAAATCCAAAAGGGATCGAAAAGTCCATCAATATTAATCACACAGGAACTTATTTTGGGCGCAAAATTGAAGGTTTCTAGTGCAGGAAACGTTACTTATTACTTGTTCCTTTCGAAAGAAATCACATAAATTGATGAAAAAACAACAAATATCGAGTTATTTTAAAAGGGGGCCTAACGATTTTTTTCATATTCTGTAAAAATACTCAGGAGGCATCCCCAAAACATAATTTCTGAGGTACAAACTTTAGCCTGCTCATTTAAGTGAAACTTAAATGTGAAACTTACGCGTGGTGCAATATCTTGCGATGCACTTTCATCGTGGCACGTAATCCTTTGTCAGGGCCAGAAATGTGGAGGTTTTAGGTGGAAAATTAAATGTTTGTTCACCTACTTCACTCAAATGATATAAACCAAATGATCTGACTGCATATTATAACAGGAAAGAAATAAGAATGTATGAATAGTGACACACGTGTGTACTAGACGGCGGCCATGATCGTCATTCTTCTCGCCCAACCCTTCTCCACTTCTGCTCCCCGCTCTGCCGTCGAGAGGAAGGGATAAACCTAGTCTCTACACTAGGCGGCACTGGTGTGCCATCTAACTGTATTGATTAGCACTAGGGTGGTGTATCATGCCAGTGTCAAATTGGGCGCAAAACGAAAAATGCAAAATCACTATATATTTCAGCCAATGATATTCTTCTAGTATTCCACAGAAAAACTTTAACTGGCTGACACGTCTAGTCATTTGACGATTCGGTTTTTGCGCCCAGTTTGACGCTTCTATGGGACTTCACCCTTAAAAGTAAACCTCACCTAAAAAAAAAATCCTAGAGAGAGGGGGAAGCGTTGCCAAGAACTATAGTGTTGCTACGTCCCCTTGGAGACGCTGATTCGCCTCGCCCCAATTTCTAAGTACCCCCTCGAAATACATTGTAGTAGGCATACCGTAATGAAAATGAATGTCGAAGTATCTGAAAAAAATAAATAGTTGACATAATATCGAATCTAATTGTTATAAACACATTAAATTAACAGAAATGTCAACATCATGGAGTCTTTACTTCCAAAGTACATGTGTGAGTTAAAATTGCTTCATTTTATCGACAAGATGATACTTGATAATGAAAATTTGTTTTCTGATATAATTTGTTTATTTTATGAACAAATTATATAAACAAGTGCATATTATAGACATTTCCGGGCAGAAAGTCGTCGGGTTTCTTTCTTATCGCCTCCAAATTACATGAGTGCTGTAAGGGCTATAAGGGCGAAAGCGCAATATTTGTGTGAGAAAGGAGAGAAAGGAAGTCAGGAGCTTATAGCGAGGATGAGATGTGGCTGCATGGAGGGTTGCAATAGGTTCTGGCTCTCGAGGGAAAAGAGGATGTGTGAGCTATGTGGGAAGGGGGATGCAATAGTTGGAGGACTGGTTGGAGGAGTGCGTAGATGTAGAAAGGAGTGGGAGAAGCATGGAGGTATTGATGCATGAAAGGGGGGACAAAAGGGCAGTAGCGTAGGTGAAGGAAGTGTTGGGTAAGATAGAGAAGAAGAGAAGGAATGAGGAAGAGGAATACAGAAGAAAAGATTGTAAATAGAGGAGGAAGTAAATATAAGTAAGCAGTAAATATAAGTAAACTGTAAATAGTGTAAATAGTAGATAAGTATTATTTGTGGATGATTCAAACCAATGTATTTAGATTATTAATTTTTCACAGAAAGGAAAAGAAATAATCCCAATTTTTTTATATACATATTTCTAGAACTACTATAGTTAGTGCATTCTTCTCACAAAAATTTCGGCGCATTAGAAACAAAAATAACATAATGAAAAAAGAGGTAAAAAATGGAAAAAGTCAACCAAGAACCACCTCTCACTTATTCCTTTTTCCGTCCTTTTTATACTACGAGGGAACCAACATGTTTCGGGATCAATTTAAATCCCCTCATCAGGGATTATTTATAGGAAACTACTAATTATGATAAATATATTCTTATCCCAATGGAGAAATTAAAAAACATAATACCTGCAAATACAAATAATAGCTATACGTGTACACTCACATACACATATACACAACAGCACATATCACTTTTTTCAAAAAAGAGATTCCTTAATCTAATTTTGTATTCATTAGTGAAAAATTGACACAAATATATGAAAAAAATAATGATTTATAATGAGATTAAAATAGTATTAAAAATTCAAAGAATTATTAGAAAAATAAAATAAAATGAAGAAAACTAATAATCAATTAACTGGAATTTTGTTTCAATTTATATTAAGAAAGAAAGAATCATCTTTTTAAAAGAAAATCTCATTACCACAATTTACGTGGCGAAGTATTCAAAGTGTCGAGGGAAACTGTTACAACCCGATAATTTATTTTGGTACTCACTTTCCTAAGTTTTCATTTTCAATAAATATATCCTATGCGTTGCGGAGGCTTCACAAACTGAACGAAGTCTAATGTCAGGCTTCGTTAATTATTTTTTTGCAACACCCACCTCGAAAGTGCTCCATTCCGTGTAGATAAATTATACGCGAAGTGACTCATTCCGGATAACAATGCGGGAATAATATTGGCGCATGCGCAGTTCGATTCTTATATACTTTCCACATCAGCGAAATGTACGCGCATGCGCACTTCGCAGATAAGCAACTTTCCGCATCGCGATAATTCGGGGGCAACGTAACAACAGCAGCGCTCAGTGTTTTAATGATTGAAGTTTTGTTTTCAGGGTTTCGTAGCCCCCTCCGGGGTGGGGGGGCATGAGAGCATAAATGCCTACATTTTTTTTCATCAAATTTTTGTTCAAAAATTTTTTTTCCACACATTTTTTTTCAAAATTTTTTTTTCACACATTTTTTTTCCAACTTTTTTTTCCAACTTTTTTTTCAAAATTTTTTTTTTCACGAAACTTTTTTTCACAAAATTTTTTTTCAACAATTTTTTTGCGCCAAGTTTTTTTCAGAGCTTTTTTTTCAAAATTTTTTCTTCTTACAATATTACAGCAATTGCTGACTCGTGTGATTTCAGCATTCGCCTTCAGCTCTGCGCACTCGTCCTCGTTTTCGCACTCGCTTCGCTCGTGCGCTAACCTCCGACTCGTGCTTCGAGCCTCCGGCTCATGCTGTCAAATTTACACTCGTTGGCAATCGCCTATTTTGCGCACTTGTATCACAAATAGCTATTGTGGGACGTAATTTAATTGTTCTCATCCGAGATTACTTTGCCAGTATTAAGGAATGTCACTTTAATATAAATATGCATGTAGACAATACAAAATTGGAACGATACGAAGTGCTCACGGAGTTCCATCGCTATTTTCACAATTACTTACCTTTAGAAAAAGGACAGGTAATGGTTTTAGAAACCCTTAGCTTTCCGTCTTTCTAAAGGGCCGATGTTCATTGGATTTTCGTTGTCATTGAGACAACTCTAGTTCATGTTACTACAGTCGCGTCACATACACGTTTTCAAACGTAGTTGCCCAACACGTCCCCTCACACGCACGTTATATTTGTTTTAGCGGAAAGAATAACAATTGTTTTTCTAACCAAGATGACATGGAGTGCGATTAAATTCATATGTCTTCTTATTGTCCTTCTCCCAGCTATTTCAAACATTAACTACAATAGGCAATTTCTCAGAAGTTTTGAGATTCGACTTTGAAATTTCCTAAGGTGTTTCTGTTGGTTGCGGATTTAAATTTTTTGGGCATGCCGAACTTCACGTGGCCTTCCCAAACAACTTTTATCTTTGGAAATAAATTTTCCGGTGCACGGTTGACCGATTATCCCGAAGATTGACCCAGTAATTTGAATCCGCGGGTTCGCTCGTTGGATGAAGGGTTTTCCAGGTTTAATGTCCCCACGATGAGGATTTCAACGCGCCCTAGTTAGGAAACTATTTTCAATAGTTTTTACTTCGACCCGAAAATTACTTTTCAACTAAATATTTATATTAAGAGAAAGTTTTATTACGAGAGGCAAACCGTGAGGGTTGACGTGATGAACCAGCGTGTCCAACTCGACGGGCGTCTATTAAGGAATCTTCGCGAGAGAAGGTTCCCTTGAAGAGGCCACTTCTTCGGTTCAAGTAGCTCTGCAAACTGCCAAGATGATTTTCGATGGGTGCTTCTTGTAGGCGACCTGTCGGTGGACATAGGTGGGAAATTTTGATTAGGTAATGAATTTGCTAGTCGCCAGGCACGTTATGTGTTGCCGTGCATGGATGGACTTTGAGCGCTTAGCCAAGAATGCAATTGTCGGCAGCATGAAATAGAGTGCAGGTGGGTATTTCCGCTAAGGTATTGAAAACTTCTTACAGTTTGCAGATTTCTCCTCCTTCAAAATTTTTAATTCTAATTTTTAATTGTTCTGGTTCAGGTTTACAGAAGTATTTTCTGCGGGTCATGCTCTTCAATTTACTTTTGTAAATTTTTATTACGCGTGACCCTTGTATTAGGTGTGGAACCCTCTTATTTGGAAAGATTTTTTCTTTCAATGCTTTCGATGCATTTTTGGCAAAGTCATGCCATATTGCATTTTCCCGCTCGAGGGGGTAGTTTAGGTAGGGTGATTTTTGGAGGAATAGGGTTGTTTTCAACAATAGGAGAGTGGAGAACGGCTGGAGAATATGTAAATCGACAGGTCAACGCACTGGTGCGGTGACTAGCGAGGAGTACTCATACGATCACCCACCTATGTGTGCACGCTAATCTCCGGTGTTCTCGGTGGAGTATGTGTGGGAAGGCCATTCGGTTGAATCGTACTAGGTCGCAGTTGCTACGTGTGTTCGCGTGTGAGTTCTTACATTTGCGGTTTCTTTTTTCTTCTTTCGCACTTATCTAAATGTGAGTCTATGGTACATTTTAAAATTTCTATTGCGATTCCTTAGTTATTGTATCTTCCTATTTCAAATAATTTTTCCTACGTGTTCGCTTAAGCAATCAAAATTCTTCTACAATATCCTATTTAATAAATCTCCTCCAGAAAAAATCTCGAAATCTCTCGAAATCTATCGAAATATCTCGAAATCTATCGAATTCTCTCGAAATCTATCGAAATATCTCGAAAACCTTTCACAATAATTCCTTTTAATGTTATTTGCACTCTACAAGGAACATGTAAACGTTATCGAAATATCCGTACATTTTATCCTTAATATAAAATCTCTAAACGATATTGTTGATTTCGATAGTGACGATTGTATCATTTTCGCCTGCTACGCACGAGGCATCAGTTTGTTAGAAAGTGATGGAACGTGTCATGATTTTTCGTTCTTCAGTTGAAGTCATTGATCCCAACGGAACTGCGTTGATCTGCGCTTGCTTGGATTATAGTGACGTTCATTGGCTACAGTTGGCATCTGCATTTGAATTTTAAATACGTACACGAACTAGAGCCAATGAGTGCCATTCAGTCGAAGCATGCGCATGTCTCTCGGGATCACTGTTGAAAAGAGTAATTTAGTAATGTGATCCACAATACAATATGATGAATCATGAAAGAAATCAAGTTGGTGAGTGTTGCCAACTCTTGCACTGTAAAGTCTGTCAAAGGCGAAATACGTGAAATGAACCATAACCTCAACTGTTATGGTAGTCTGTTTTTAAACTTTGTACGCGAAAACAAGAAATTGTCAAATTAATCATGTTTCCCCTCGATAACTGTGATTTCTATTATAATTTAATTATAGTTATAATATTAAATATCATTTCTGAAACTCGTGTACGTTTTGGTTATACTTTCAACTTTCTATAGGATTAGAATCTCCATTTTCTTATAGTGACATATTCGAATAATTATTTTTTTCGGTTTGAATAGAAGAATGTCAGAGATCTGTGTATGTCTTCAGATCGAAGATTTTATAATTTAAAAAGATGTTAAAATTAAGCATTTTTACGCTCTTAAGAGACTATCCTATTTAACAAAAATTACCGATACTTAAAGGAATTGATTTTGATAATTTTAAAGGATTTCATACAAGTTAAAAGAATATAGGGCATTTTTTGCAATCCAGGTAATTTTCAAGAATTTTAAACAATTGCAAGGAATTTCAGCAGATTTCGAAGAACTTGAAATATTTTGAGATATTATGAAAGATTTTACGGTGTTTTCAACTGATTTCTAAAGTTTTCAAAATGATATATGTTGTAGGAAAATATTTGAAAGAATTTCAGAAGATTTCAATGAATTTGTTATTTATTGTAATAATTTGAAGGAACTTTAGAAGACTGGGCATATTTTAGGGCATTTGAAAAGAATCCAAGGTATTTGAAATGCCAAAAGATTTTAAAGGGTTTGAAATATTTTAGGATATTTTAACAGATTTCAAGGAATTTACAACTGATTTCAGTAATTTTATTTATTCAAAAGGATTTGAAATATTTTAGAGTATATTAAAAGATTACAATGCATTTTCAGAAGCTTTAAATTGTTTCGAGTAATTTCAAAATATTCAAAATGAATCTCTAGGAAATCTCAAAAGATTGCAAGGTATTTTCAAGTGTTCTAAAAAGTTTCAAGAAAATTAAGAGAACTTGAAATATCTTAGGGAATTTTGCAGGTATTTGTTTCAACAATTTCGAAGGATTTTAACGGATTAGGAGAGTTCTAGATAATTTCAAAAGAATGAAAGGCATTTTCAAAAGATTTAAATAATTTATAGAAGTTTAAAAAATGTTTAGAGGATTTGAAAACTTTAAGAGTAATTAAAAATATTCCAAGGAATTTTCAATTTATTTCAGTAATCTAATTGATTTCAGAAAATTTCATATATTTTAGAGTATTAAAAATTGAATGATTGGAATGATTGGAAATATTACAGGGTTTTTTGGGATAATCTAAGGCATTTTCAAGAGGTTAAAATAACATCAATACATTTCGAAAGATTTTAAAGGATTTGCAATGTTTTAGGATATTTTAACAGATTCTAAGGAATTTTCAATTGATTTCAGTAATTTAATTGGATTTCATAGGATTTAAAGAATATCAAGTAATTTTAAAAGTTTTCAACTGATTATATATTTTAGGAAAATATTTAAGAGTATTTCAAAAGATTCCAAAGAATTTGTGGTTATTTAAATAATTTGAAGAAATTTCAAGGGACTGAGCATATTGCAGTGTATTTTAAAAGAATACAAGGCATTTTGAAGAGATGTCAATAATTTCAAGGAATTTAAACAGATTTTAAAGGGCTTAAAATATTTAAGGGAATTTTAGAGGATTTCAAGGAATTTTGTATTTATTTCAATAATTCGAAAGAATTTTTAAAGATTAGAAATATTTTAGAGCATTTCCAAAGAATCCAATGTATTTTCAAGAGATTTCAACAATTCGAAGAAATTTCTACAAAATTAAAGGATTTGAAAACTCTTAGAGTTCCAAGGATTTTTCATTTGATTTCAATAATTTAATTGATTTCAGAGGATTTTGAATGTTCTAGAGTAATTTAAAAGATTCTAAGGCATTTTCGAAAGCTTTGAAATGTCTTTAGTGATTTTGAAAGTTTTAAAGGCCTTGAAATATTTTGGGGAATTTCTAATGACTCCAATGATTTTTTTTTATTTGAATAATTTGAACTAATTTCAAAGTATTTGAAATATCTTAGGCTGTTTTTAACAATTTTTATTTGATTTTAAAGAGATGAACAAAATTTGAAGAATCCAAGGACTTTTCAATTGATTGCAGTAATTGATTTCAGAGGATTTTAAATATTTTGAAGTATTTTAAAATATTTCAAGGCATTAAAAAAAAATTTTCAAGTTTCAAGGAATTTAAAAGAAGTTTCAAGGATTTAAAAACCTTTAGATTATTCTAAAAGATTTCAAGGAGTTATCAATTAACTTTAATAATTCAATTCATTTCAGAGGATTGGAAATATTTTTGAGTATTCTAGAAGACTCCAATTGTAAAGGATTTAAGAGCTTCTAGAGTATTTCAAATGATGCCAAGACATTCTCGAAAGCTCAAAAGAGTTGCAAGTGATTTTTCAAGAATCGAAGGATTTTTTTTATTCCAATAATTTGAAAGAATTTCAAAAGAATGGAAATATTTTAGGGTGTTTTTAAAAATTGCAAGGGATTATGAAGAGCTTTAAAGAAATTCAAGGAATTCCAAAATATTTTCAAGGATTTCAAATATCTTAGGGTATTTTGCAAGATCTTGAGAATTTTTAAATTTTCAAACAATAAAAAAAGCTTTCAAGAAAACTATTAAATGTTTAACTAAATATTTAAATTTTCAATCAAAAAGATTAATTTTTAAACAAGAAGATTCATTTTTTTTCATACTGAATGAAATATGTACATACATTTTTAACAAAATATTTGAATTTTCAACTGAAAAGATTAATTTTCTACCAAAGAAGACGAATTTTCAACAAATGACATAAATTTCCACCGATGTACTTTGAGCAATGGATGTGATGTTAGTTCAGTTTTGGTTTGATTAATTTTCAGTTTACATTCTTTCGCTTCGAATTTTTTGACATACGAGGAAATGGTTAAATTTAAAAACAAAATGATTAAATTTTTAACCACAAATAGAGCAGATAAATTTCAAACTTTAATATTTTTACTAATGGAAGATATTATCTACATTTTGAAACGACAATTAAACGATCATATCGAGAATGAGCCTCATAAAATGATGAAAACAATGCTTCATAAAAATAGTATTGTATATAAAAAGCGACGTAAGTCCGGCAATGTAAACCAAATACTTTGTGCAACGTTTTTGTATAATTACTTATATAACATATATGGATTTTAAAGAATAAAATTTGTAAGCTGGGCCAGTACACAACAGAAATATCAGGATCTGCAAGTGGTTCTTCGATTTTAATCAAACTTTGTAATACTATAATGCTGCACTTAATACTATCAATCATTTTATGAAAAATATTGTACATACAATTTTTGTCTATAGAAAGAATCCATGTAAAATTAGACATGTTCGACAAGTACATCAGTCGCAGAATATATCAGGTAGAAAATATTTTTCTGGGTTAAATTATGCGATACGTAAGAATAAATTATTAGAAAAAAGTTAAAAATAGGTTTCCGCAGAAGAAAAAAAATTATATTTTTTTGAAATTTCTTTGTTTAATTTAGCGTTTAATTAGAAAGAGATTATAATGTTTATAAAGGCCTGGAAAGTTCTGTGGACACGATAATTTTCTTCTTATAATACAAGAATTTACTTATTTTTACGTAAAAAACAACAGATTCGATAAAAATGTTCACGTGTAAAAAAGTTATACTAATAATAAACAAATTAAGAGCTCGGTCATTTGTCAACGAATAGGATCAATTAGTTTAGGGAATCAAGAAAGAATGTAGTTCCAATCAATCTTTTCTACGATACTTTGCAAATATACAATAATTATTAATTATTTAAACAATATTCATAAATAAGTTCAGAGATGAGCTATTTGTCAACGAATAGGCTAGATTTTTTACAGAATTAACTAAGAATATCTTTCCGATGACTTTTTTCTGTGATACTTTGTCAATTCTCAAGTATTATTAATTATTCAAACTATTTTTATAAACAAATCGAGAGTTTAGCTATTTTGGAACTAACAGGCTCAATTTGGTAACGGAAACAAGAAAGTACGTATTTCTAATAAGACTTTCCTACATTACTTCACACATTTGCAATAATTATTAATTATTTTAACAATTTTCATAAACACATTCAGAGTTTGGCTGTTTTTCAACGAATGGGCTCAGTTTGTTTATGAATGCAACTAAGAATATCTTTTCGATGATTGTTATGTATGTTACTTTGTAAATTTACAAGAATTTTTAATTATTTAAAGAATTTCGTTTAAAAAATTGAGAGTTTGGCTATATTTTTCAACGAATAGGCTCTCTTTCCAGTGACCTTTTGCTATAATGCTCTGCAAATTTTCAAGAATGCATCATTATTTGAACAATTTTGATGAACGAATCAAGAGTTTAGCTATTTTTTAAAGAATAGATACATTTTTTTACGGAATGAATAAAGAATGTTTAGAAAAAAACTCCTTCCTATATGTATGATATTTTGAACATTTATAATAATTATTAATTATTTGAACAACGTTTATCAACATAACCAGAGCTTAACTATTTTTCAAGGAATAGGCACAATTTGTTCACGGAGTCGACTAAGTACCTATGTTTTTCCGAAGACTTTTTTTCTATTTTTCTTTACAAATTCTGATTTTGGATATTTTCAATAAATATAAATTTTTGTATACAATTAACCAAGAATATCTTTCCAATTACTTTTTTCTATGATGCTTCTTAAATTTACAAGAATTAATAATAATTTAGAAATTTTCATAAAAAATTTAGAGTTTGGATATTTTTTTATATGCAGTGTTTCTGATGACTCTTTTCTATGTTGCTTTGTCAATGTAGAAGAATAATTAATTATTTAAACAATTTACATAAACGAATTTACAGTTGGGTTATTTATAAACGAATAGACTACATTTTTGAATAATTAACTAAGAATATCTTTCCGATAACTTTTTTCTGTGATACTTTGTAAATTGCCAAGAATTATTAATTACTAAACAATTTTTATCAGCAAATCGGTACTTCAAAACTTAGAGGTTATGCCTCGCATGATTTACTCTGGTCTTACTGAACTGATTGGTGAATAATTCCGGAACCACTGATTAATCAGTGAAATGTCAAACTAATATTTCAATCAGTGAATTTTTCACTGATGCATATTCAGAGAGTATTTTCAAAAGAATATCAATTTTTTACGGAAGCAACAAAGTATGTACTTCAAATAAAAATTTCGTACATTATTGTGCACATTCACAATAATTATTAATTATTTAAATATTTTTCATAAACATATTCAGAGTTTGGGTCTTTTTCAAAGAATAGAGACAATTTGTTTAAGGAGTTAACTAAGATTGTCTTTCCGATGATCTTTTCTATGTTGTTTTGTAAATTTACAAGAATTCTTAATTATTAAAAATATTTTCATGAGCAAATTAAGAGTTTGGCAATTTGTCGAACAAACCCTCTCGTCAAACCTCCTGCTTGACATTAATTAAAACCGAGGTTAAAACGTAGCGAATACACAACCCTGTCGTATACGTCGCAGATGGTCATCCATCCGAGTGCTATGCGCGCTCGAAATGGCTTGACATCTAGACTCTTATCGAGTCGAGATCATTTACTGTGTATTTCTATGAAAATTTGTACGCGCCGACATTTTATAGGTTTTTTTTTCCAAAGTTGCATGAAAATGTTTTGAGTTGCACAATTATTTATTCTGCATCGTCAGAGGGTATCCATGCGAAGCCGTGTACAAATAAAAATTATTGAAGTAAAAATTAATTTCATGGTACTTTATTGAACTTCATTTCCAAATAAAATAATTACATGTTAGAAATTGGTCGCGCGCGAAGCGCGCGTATGAGGCTCTAGTTTCTTCATTAAATGTTGCTATCTTTCCCAATCACCAACTTGCATTATCGGCCGACGCTGCGCTTTTATGCCACGTGCCGGTCTCTCGTTACAGGCCTCATTCGTTGTCTGTGCATTCCATTCTCACAATAAATGTATAAAAATGAATATGCGCAGGTTTAAAGGGGGTATGTAACAAGCCACACTGGATTTTACGCTTTTTGTCCTCGATAGCTAGAGGTGATTGGGAGAGATTGTATCTATAAGCAGGGTATGAACTCCTTTAAATTACATTTCTATAAGCTCCTCTCGCTTCGCACCCTTATCTTTTTGGATGTATTTAACCTCTTGTTTCATTTATGTCTCCTACGAGTCAGCAAAACAGGCAATGGGATCAATTCTTTTATTGAAATCCTTTGCATTTGCATTTGAATTCGTTAATCCCCTTGACCTCCTCTCTTGCTGCTTCGCTCGGATTACTTACTTATTTCCCTATTGGAATAATAATTTTTTTCTTTTTGTTTGTATGTTCACAAAGTCTTTTCGTACATCATTACTCTTACTTTTAGGCGGTCCGGAATTTACTATTCCCCCTTCCCTTCCTTAGGTTTGCGGAGACAAAACCTAACTCGGCAAGGTTGAATGCGAAATACTTGTATCTAAATAGGAATGCTCGAGCGAACTCGCATTGTAGCGTTTTTATGTTGTTCTTATTTAGCTATCTATTTCGCAGTACCTGAGCATCTTCTTGGTGTGAATTTTCATGCAGGTTTAAGTCTCTACGGAGGCAGCTTTGCCACACGGATGGGTATTGCTAATCTGCCTGCAGTCGTACCACCGTTTGTTGCCGTGTTTCTCGGTGCGGTCTCAGGAGTGCCGCGTTGAGTATTCTCGTTCACTTGGTCGTTTGGCACCACGGTCTGAGTGGGATCACTCATGTTTAAGTTGCAGGTAGCAGTTGCTGCCATCTCTTCGCTGTCAGTTCTTATCGGATTGGCTGGTTGCCGGATTGGGTGGCGAAATTTTCGTCTCCTCATAAAGAGTTTTAGACCTGTATTTCCTGTCAACACTTTGGCATAACAGCAGTAACTGGCTATCCCCAGTAGTATGATAGCTAAACCAAGGTAGGCTCCTCGAATGAGTATAGTTTGCCTACCTTTAATCCGCCGCTCCAGTCTCAGCTGGTACAACTGTTGTTCCAGGGAATCCAAAGAGTTTTCATTTCTGATGACATTTTCTTCTTCGGTTGAGAACATTTCGGGCTGATTTTCCGCTTGAGTTATTGTCGACATCAGGTTTTAGTGCTCTTTCAAGATTGGCGATAACTTCGTTAAATTTAAATGTAGCGCAGGGTCGCAGATGATTTCAGGTTCTCCGGTTCTGATGGCTGAACCGTGAAAGATCTGTTCGTTGGTCCGGAGCTGACATCCAGGTAGAGCCATGCATTTAATGTGGCAATTCTCGTCCATTCGCCTTGTTTATTGTAGGAAAGTTGAATATTACAGCTCTTGAGTGTCTTCATCTTTGGATTTAGCAGGAGCTCACTTTCTCAAGTTTTGTGTATTGCGTTCTCGTTGACAGGTCATTTGCTGTCGCAAATCCTATAATATGGAAGATCAATGCATGACTCTATTTCTTCATGGGTCATTAAGACATGCGTTCTTTGAGATTCCCCAATAGCTAGGTGGGAGAAATCGGGACGAATGTAAGCCCTTCCTGATTTTTTTTTTCAAAATCGGCTGAAGCACTGATACTGACTGCAATTGGTACATCGTGTACCTGAAGGGTTCCAGCTATGGAATGTCAACTAGGATACTGAGGGTTTGTTCTTTGTAGACAGCCGTGACCTTGGAGATGCTGGACAATTCCTCTAGATCCACCAGCGGTCCCGTCAAAAACGAGAGATGCATACGACCTCGGCGAGACGCATGAATGACTTCAAGGATTCGGTTGGCTGCTTGGAGGTAGTCGTCGATACTAGCGCCTACCACTCTTAAAGCGCGAGTTAGACTTTCGACATTCTTTAATTCAGCAATATCACGTTGTCGATTCTCTAACTTCATGATATTTTGGGAGAGTTGTCTCTCGTGGAAGGCTATTTTCTCCTTATTTCTGTGGGACAACTTGTGAATTTCCTCCAACTGTGCCCGCACCATGTGTGTTTGTCTGCCAACTATATATGAGATGTTTCCTAGGAGTTCATTAAGTTCTGCGATTTTTGTTTCGATGGCTTTTCCGTCATCGTACGTTAGTAATCCGGCCACTGCTATCTTGGCGTCTAAACCATAGTCGGAGATCGTTTTTAGACCCAGAATTCCGAATCCTGACTGACAAAGAGCTGACAGGCGATGAAACAGCTGCTCACAGGTTGCCAGTGAACCTGGAATTTTTCCAACGTCAAAGAAAATAGTGACTCTCCAAGTTCCAGTAATTCGTCTCATGATCCCCAATTTCTCATAATAAAGCCCCGTACTATTTCTCAAGGGTGTGATCCTGTATGTGAGCTGAATGTTCAAAGAATAGACAGCCTATCAAAAGAAAATTACAGAGTTAGACCTTAAACAATTACCGGTGAAGCCGGG
Organism: Andricus quercusramuli; assembly: GCA_932178445.1. Classification (NCBI taxonomy): domain Eukaryota; kingdom Metazoa; phylum Arthropoda; class Insecta; order Hymenoptera; family Cynipidae; genus Andricus; species Andricus quercusramuli. The sequence continues at coordinate 81,200 of CAKNXH010060249.1, forward strand.
CTTACGTTCCCAGAATCCGGATTTACTGCCAATTATTGCATACCTTCTGGTTCTGTGGGGCGCATGTTCGACCTCAGCATTTTTCTTTGCATGCTAATGACAACCTTCTTTTACCCCCCACACTGGGTTACTAGAAGTTTATCCGCATAATTGGAAAATGCTTTCCATCGTCGGTTTCCAAAACCACATTATTATGCGAGGTGAACTCTACAATGGTGTAATGACTATGGGCTCGACTATCGAATTTCCCATCTCTGACATCTTTCACAACATAAACTTTATCTCCTATCTTTGCCTTCAAGGGTCGGGCCTTTCTATCGCAGACTTCCTTTGATCGCAGCTTAGCCTTTCTTAGATTTTGACTGGCTGAACGCTGGATTTCGGTCAACCTAGTGATTCAGTCCCAGAGATAGGTGTCGTAAGTTTCTAAATCCTCTCCCTGAGCGGAAGAGCTATGTATTCTGGCCAAACGGCCGAATACCAGCTCGTATGGGGTAAAGTTTGTTGCTTCGTGCACAGACGTATTGTAAGCAAACATGGCGAATGGGAGCAATCGACCTTAATCGTCATACTCGACCGCATGGTGTTTAATGTAGTCATTTAGCACAATATGACTGCGTTCCGATGACCCACTAGTCTGCGGGCGATAGCCCGAAGTGGTTAACTGCTTCACTTTGAAGATGTACTCTAGGTTCTTCATTAGTTTACTAACGAAACTTTCTTCCCTATCGGTAAGTATACACCTTGGTGCACCGTGGTACCGTGATTGTTTTTAGATTGGGCATAGGGACGGCGATGCATTATTTACTGAAATTGTCCTGCATCATTGGAATGTGTCGATTCCCTCTGGGAGTAGTTGGTAACTTTCCGACGGTGTCTAGTGAGACTTTCTCGAAAGGTTCATCTGGGGTATCAGTGATTATCATCGGTTCACGCGTGCGTGCTCGTACTAATTTTTTCTCTAGGCAACTCTTGCAGTTACGGATGTACTCGGTGACATCGTCGCGGAGTCTTGGTCAAGTATATCTCCCCCTTATTCGCCTATAGGTTTTTGTGGTCTCTTTATGTCCACCTATTAGGCTACCGTGGCATTCCGCAATGATTTTTGATCGTACTTCAATTGTGGGGAACTCGATTCGACCATGACAAATGGTTATAGTGACCGGGGTGGCACAATCTACCTTCGCTAATAGTTCAGCTATTTTATTCTGAGGGAGAGGGCCCAGCAAATCGCCGGAATTGGATATTCGACAGCTTGTCTGCTTATCCTGAACTAGTGCTAGGGAAAGGTTTTGCAGTCCTAGAGACACATCCCTCCAATCGAGCTCATCGTGAAGAGTACTCAAGACCTGGCCCTTCACAGGTTTGCATTCCCAAATGTCTTGAAAATCAAGACGATCGGTAGCAATCAAAAGCTTTACTATAGAATTTGTAGGCTCACAATCCTCAGATATAAAATGAGCATAGTTGTCTAGTTTATACGCCAATGGTTCTGTCCATTAATGAACTACTTTTGGAAATTTCAAGTTAGTTTTCCCGGTCTCTTCTTTTAGGAATATTGTATTCTCGGAAATTAAAAGGGGAGTGGGAGGATCTATGTAGGGAATTTCGACGTCGCTATGCGAGCTTGATACCTGTCCAGGGACGTTTGATGTTTCTTTCATTATATCCTGTGTTAATCGTCGTGTTGTTATCTCCCTTTCCCGGGAAGGCACGACTGGAGCGCCTTCCTCAGGCACCGTTGGAAAAGGAGTGGACATAGCATCCGAACTGTGCTTTTTCTGGCCATTCCGGATTTTTGTTCGGCTTCATTTGCGTCTAGTGATCCTGTTTCAATATCCTTGGCAGCGGGTTCAGCTGCCTCAGAGATTGGAGTCGGATCGATGGTTTTCCTTAGGGTGTTTCCTTTCCGATTTGTCTAAGGAACTCATTTGTTTTGAAAAGGGGCTAGTTGGGCAACTGGAGCTAGCTTCTCCTTCCCTTTTTGCGACGAAAAATGAAGAGGCCATGGCCCTTGATTTTTCTGCGTATTTTTGTCTCTCTTCCAAGTGGAGGGCATACTCCAAGGCTTCGCTTAGGTCCTTCGGGTTGCGGGTGTCTACGAATTTCGACATCTCTTCTGGCAATCCACGAATAAAAGCGTCCAGTGCGCAATCTTTAATTGGTTTTAACATTATGTCACTTGCCTTTTCTTGCCCATACCGGGTGTTATATTTTTCTTCCAAAGTATGCCTAGCTCCACTGAGCCGACCATGGACGCGATCGTAATAGTCACTTACCGATTCGGATTGGGTCATTCGTAGGTTGACTATAGCCTCAATATACCACTGGTATTTTTTTGTTGGGGCAAATCGCTTTTTCAAATGCTTGATCAAATCATTCACGGTGGGGAACTGTTTATCCCTCACACTTTCGCGCGCTACTCCTTTTAATTTGGATAACACCGCTTCGATAAACATAGGTTCGGTTGCTGGTGTTATGAATACGGCCCCATTGCACACATCCTGAATGAACTCTTTTAAAGGTGGAGTTTTTCCATTAAAATCAGGAATATGGTAGGTGCTAGTTTACATTGTCACGTTTTCTAAAAGGGAGTTCATGCCTAAGCTGGCATCCATGTTCACGCCAGGGTTTGAAACACGTAAGCTGGGCATGGTTGCACTCAATGTATTTGCGATGCTTTGGTTATTCAAGTCTTGAATGCCGATGTCATCAATTTCGTTGCCATCTTCCGTTGGGTTACTTCCATTATCAGGGTCCATGCTTATGGTTTAAGCTAAGGTCCTTGCTACGTAGCCGCAAGCTTTTTCTTTTTGTAGTATTTTTTTCAAATACTAAGTGTTCTTTCCACGCAAGCCTCAAATTCCTAGACAGTTCCCACTGATTCTATACTCAGTGTAAACTCCACCAACAATTCGCTTTCCGGAATGAATGTTAATGGGGTTTCGCGGAGCAGTGTCAAATGGATATTACCCCTTCGGAAAAATTGAGAATATAGGGTTAATCCAGTTGGTTGCTGATACTGTATGGTTTCATGGCAAAAGGGAGGCATTTCAAATACAAATTTATTTTTTTCTCTGATGAATCAATTGATATTAAGCTTTTTAATTCCGACAGGATTTCAGGGTTCGTAAAGCGAATAAATATATTCCACAATGGAATATATTTATAACTAGAACCACTTCTTGGCAAGTTCTGTGGTAATAATATCTTGCTCACGAGGGCTAAAATGCGCAAGTAGCCAATTGAAATTGAAACACGATTTTCCTAAGAGTCAGCCGCTTTTGCGACTGCCCGTTATGGCGTAGGGGTAAAGGCTCAAGGCGAAGGCATAACAGGAGACATATACACTAAAAATGAATCCCTGCAACACAAAAAAAGAACCGTTTTCTATTTAATCTATCAATATCAACTCTATCTCTGGCCTTTCCTCGGGTTCGGTCTCAACTATTACGGTTTCGGCCTCTGAATCCGAATCAGAAGCTAACGATTGTACATTGAGAATCCTAATTTCTTGATCCCGTACCGCGATTCTTTGTTCGACAGCCTCCTCTAGAGGTGGATCAATGATAATCACTGCAATATCGACAACCCCCGCTTCTATTTCTTGAATTAACCCCACAGTTGGTCGAATTACTGGTGTGACCGCTAGGGTGGGGAATGACTTAACTGCAGGCTTAATCAAATTATTGTAAATAACTTACCTTGCTGGTATAGTCTTTACGTTAGTATTACGTTAGTTACTTAGTACGTATTTGAGTTAGGCATTTGGAAGGTCGGGTGAGGCACTCGAAACGCTGCTTATCCTGCTCAAGGTCGCGCGAGAGAGTTACTGACGATTTTTTATTACTGACTTTAATATTCAAAAATCTCGCCTACCCTTGTCTAAAAAGAAACACGAATGCTCAAACGCAGCAACAGACCTTCCCTTCACTAAATTCATTCAGGAATTTGGAGAAGGAAAAACTTCAGCACGTCAGCTGAGCGTGGGATTGGGGGAACTAGTAGGTATCACTTATTGATATAATTGATACTTGCGTTGTTTTTCTTATTCCAACTTAGGTATTTTTGGATTACTATCCGCGTGGTTATACATGAGGGAAGCGACGCCACACCGGAATTTTATTTATTCCTTCAAGTACTGAGTTTTATTTTCACTTCTTCATTTGTTTAATTATCAAGCAAAAAAAAAAAGGTAATCCCGAAACCGATTAGGCCTGCAGTATTATCAATTTTTACCTCTTTTGGACTTTGATAATTCTTGATTCCGATTGGGTAAATAAGAATCTCCTTGCAATTCAATGTTGGTAGTATTTTTCTCAGGAAAATGTATTTTTTTTTACAAGTTTTCTATCATCTATTAGAACGGATACTTAATTTTGCTGTCCCCTTTGCGTGATTTTACCCAATTGCACGAATAATTCCGCACGATTGAGTGCGGTTTCAAAAAATTCTCGGAATTCTTTGTCGTTGGATAATTTGTGACAACCGGGCTCTGACTCGGGTGAAGCGGGGCTGCTTGTTTTTTCTTCGACTGGGATTTTCTCTATTTTAATAGCCGAATCTATTAGCGCTTGGTATGCTACCCTTTTTTCGACGGTTTCTCGAACTTTTCTCCCTGCTCGGGACCAAGGTTTACGAACGCTTTTAATTTCACCCTGGGGGTTAGACATTTTTTGACATTTTAAGTGACGAGATATCAAAGCACTCTGAGATCCTTTAAAGTTATACAAGTTCAATATGATAGCCGGTTTTCAGCCATTTACGAATAATTAATTCGGCCAAACGGCTGATATAAATTATTCCGGTAGAAAAATTATTTTCGGAAAACGGCTGATAACAATTATCTATGTGCAAAATTACTTTCGGCCAAACGGCCGAAAGGAATTTTTTGTTTTGTTTTTCAAACCAAGATTACACGTATCAGTGATCTGTTAATTGAACATGTAAGGTTTTTCCAAAACTTGATTCATGACAGTCGTTTCGGCGAGTAACAGATAGTTACTGATAGCGAAGTCGGTGGCAAAAATGCAATAAATTCTATTACCACCGCTGCCACCATCAGTTTGTTACAACCCGATAATTTATTTTGGTGTTCACTTTCCTAAATATTCATTTTCACTAAATATATCCTATGGGTTGCGAAGGCTTCACAAGCTGAACGAAGTCTAATGTCAGGCTTCGTTAATTATTTTTGTGGGACGTAATTTAATTGTTCTCATCCGAGAATACTTTGCCAGACTATTAGTGAAGGGATGTTATTTTTCACAATAAACAAAGAAACACGTATTGAGGAATGTCACTTTAATATAAATATGCATGTAGACAATACAAAATTAGAACGATACCAAGTACTCACCGAGTTCCGTCGCTAATTTTACAATTAATTACCTTTAGAAAAAGGACAGGTAATGGTTTTAGAAACTCTTAGCTTTCCCTCTTTCTGAAGGGCCGTTGTTCATTGGATTTTTGTCGTCATTGAGACAACTCTAGTTCATCTTACTACAGTCGCGACACACACACGTTTTCACACTTAGTTGCCCGACACGTCTCCTTACACGCGCGTTATATTTGTTTTAGCGGAGAGAATAACAATTGTTTTTCGAACCAAGATAACATGGAGTGCGTTTAAATTCGCATGTCTTCTTATTGACCTTCTTCCAGCTATTCCAAACACTGACTACAATAGGGAATTTCTCAGAAGTTTTGAGATTCGACTTTGAAATTGCCTAAGGCGTTTCTGTTGGTTGCGGATTTACATTTCTTGGGGATGCCGAACTTCACGTGGCCTTCCCAAACAACTCTTCTCTTCGGAGATAAATTTTCAGGTGTACGAAAGCCCGGTTATTCTGAAGATTGACCCAGTAATTTAAATCCACGGGTTCACTCGTTGGATGAAGAGTTTTCCAGGTTTAACGTCCCGACGATGAGGTTTCCAACGCGCCCTAGTTAGGAAACTATTTTCAATAATTTTACACTTCGACCTGAAAATTACTTTTCAACAAAATATTTATATTAAGAGAAAGTTTTATTACGAGAGGCAAACCGTAAGGGTTGACGTGATGAACCAGCGTGTCCAACTTGACGGGCGTCTGTTAAGGAATTTTCGCGAGAGAAGGTTCCCTTGGAGAGGCTACTTGTTCGGTTCAAGTAGCTCTGCAAACTGCCAAGATGATTTTTGATGGGTGTTTCTTGTAGGCGACCTGTCGGTGGACATAGACGGGGAATTTTGTTTAGGTAATGAATTTGATAGTTGCCAGGCATGGTTGGACTTTGAGCGCTTAGCCAAAAATGCAATTGTCAGTATCATGGAATAGAGTGCAGGTGGTTATTTCTGCTAAGGTATTGAAAACTTCTTATAGTTTGCAGATTTCTCCTCCTTTTTAATTTTAATTTTTATTGTTATGGTTCAGGTTTACAGGATTATTTTCTGCTGGTCATGCTTTTCAATTTACTTTTGTAAATGTTTATTACGCGTGACCCTTGCATTAGGTGCGGAGCCCTCTAATTTGGAAACGTTTTTTTCAATGCTTTTGATGCATTTTTGGCAAAGTTATGGCCATATTGCTTTCTCCCGCTCGAGGGGGTAGTTTAGGTAGGGAGGTTTAGGATGAATAGGGTTTTTGTCAACATTAGGAGAGTGCAGAACGGCTGGAGAATATGTAAACCGACAGGTCAACGCACCGGTGCGGTGACTAGCAAGGAGTACCCATACGATCACCCGCCTATGTGTGCACGCTAATCTCCTCTGTTCTCGTTGGAGTATGCGTGGGAAGGTCATTAGGTTGAATCGTACTAGGTCGCGGTTCCTACATGTATTCGCACTTATCTAAATGTGAGTCTATGGTTCATTTTAAAATTTCTATTGCGATTTATTATTTATTGTCCATATCTTCCTATTTCAAATAATTTTTCCTACCTGTTCGCTTAAGCATTAAAAATTCTTTTACAATATTTCTTCATTAAATCTGGCTATCTTTCCCAATAACCAACTTGTATTATCGGCCGACATTGCGCTTTCACGCCACGTGACGGTTTCTCGTTACAGGCCACATCCGTTGTCTGTGCATTCCATTCTCACAATGCCTGGCAGGTGTGAAACATGAAGAATGGATGGTGTATTGAATGAAGTGCCAATGAAAGTGAACAAATATTTAGATTTGTATACGATTGTTTATTTTTCACAAAAATACTTAAAAGTGAAATTTCTTACAAAGATAAACACTTCAACAGTTGTATAGAACATTATCAGATGCATCATCAGTTATTTCTGTGATAGTAGCAGATGTCTCTAATAGTCTAATGGTATTAACGAAATTATCGGTCTATGATAACTGAGATATGCGACAAAATTATGTTTGGGTATACATAAACATACATGCGCCCACGCACACATGCGAGAGTAAGATATAGGCTGATTATTTTGATTCAGTGCGCGGAGAGAGGGGATACGCGAATAGAGGATTGCGCAGCTGCGGAGAGAGGGGACGCCGAGCTGAGGCGGATTGAGCCGACGAGCCCCGAGCGCGTCGTTCCTTCTCACGCGTCGCGACAGCAAGATGCGATCTTACCCCCGTACCGCGCCATTAGATATTTCACATCAAAAACAGTGTGTGGCAGTTAGGCCACATAGCAGAAGTGAAACTTTTATGGATTAGCTTTAAGATTTTTCGTGAGGAATCATCATTAGTTTTCAGATAACATAGTAAGAGACTGCAAAAAACAAGAGAGAGACATACTGTATATCGGTTCATCGTGTATGATATATTGTATAATATTTTATCTCACTTGTATCGTATAATGTAATACTGTATTATATTGTATCGTGCTGTATCGTATTGCATCAAATTGAATGATACTGTATTATATTGTATAATACTGTATCATATTGTATCATATAGTGTGATAGTGTATCATATTGTATCATGATGTACCGTATTTTATCATATTGCATCATAATGTATGATACTTTATCCTATAGTGTGATAGTGTATCATACTGTATCATAATGAGTCATATTGTTTCATATTGTATCGTAGTGTAGCACATTCTATTACACTGTATGATGCTTTAATATATTGTATAATACTGTATCATATTGTGTGATAGTATATCATATTGTATCATTAAAAAAATGAGGAAACTCATCTTTCTCAGGCTTAAGATGGTTACAGCCCAATATGTTGAAGGCATCTTTGGTTAGAGTTGGACTTTTGGTTTGTTTGAATATCATGCACGGGGTTGTCCCGGTATATACTATCAGTCACGGACGCATTATTATAATGCAATCAAGTGATCTGACAAGAGCGTGTGCCTTGACATATTGGGCAAAGCCTGGTTTTTACCCCATCATTCACGGACTGGGTTGAAGTCAAGTGCATGATGGGGGGACCTACAGCTTAAGGTGGGTTCCGAACCACCAGAACCTCGGTAAAGGTACATAGAAAAATTTCAAGAGGTACCAGCTCCGGGATCGAACCCCGGACCTCTGAGGTGAAGTCCGAGCATCTAACCAACTGAGCCACCGAGGCTCTCTTTGAGGAAAAGGGTTGGGAAAAGGAGGAGCAAAACGTCATCGTAAAGTTCTTCGTGATAACATCCAGGGAATCACGAAGCCCGCCATCCGTCGTCTGGCTCGTCGTGGTGGAGTCAAGCGTATCTCTGGCTTGATCTATGAAGAAACCCGAGGTGTCCTGAAGGTGTTCCTGGAAAATGTCATCCGTGATGCTGTCACCTACACCGAGCACGCCAAAAGGAAGACCGTCACCGCCATGGACGTCGTCTATGCTCTGAAACGTCAAGGACGTACCCTTTACGGGTTTGGCGGTTAATTATCGTATCTTCGCCTTAAACAGAATACAATCATATTATGAGAAGTTGTAGGCTCCGGAAGCTTCGATCATGATTCCTTAAAGAAACCAATCCCAAAGCTACTGGAACGTGTACGTCATCCGCTTCTGCTCCTTCTGTCCTAGAAGGTAAGCAAGAGCGGGAAATTTACGCGTGATAACATCGGGCAACACTGTTCCCTGGAGTCAGGTCTCTAGCCGCGGATGACCTTACGCGGCAGACAAGACAGTTGGAGATGAAGGTTTCACCTCTGGATACTTTTTTAGAGCTACCAATCTTTGCAGAATTTAAGAGGAACAGTGTTGACGGACCAGATGGAGTGATCCCAGGAGAACAGCCTTTTGCATCCGGTTCGCGATGAAATGAGCCTGACGCTGGCAAGCCGGAATCTTGTTGAGTTGGCTAATAAATGAAGCTTTCATGCCTCCAAGGCAGCCGATTATGAGAATTATAAGATGGACTTTGTAGCCTTGGTACAGCTTACTCAGCTCGAAAAGAAGTGCTTGATATTTCGCCTGTTTTTCTCCTTCCTTTGCCGTGATATTACCATCGGCTGGTGCCGAGAATTCAATCACGTAAATGATCTTGTTCTTCAGATCTTGGAGGACAATGTCAGGCTTCGTAGCACTGATACGTTGAGTGGTGGAGAATGAGAAATTCCAGTAGATCTTACACTGATCATTCTCCACGACTGACTCGAGTTCCCCCTGGGCATATGTCAAGACGGGCAATAGATCAACACCATAGAAATGCCTAAGATGGTAATATATCACTTTTAGAGCTGCATTGTGTCTCTCTATGTACGCGCAGCGTGCATATTTAGAGCATCCACTGAGAACATGTCCAAGTGTTTCGGGCTCTAGCTTGCACGCTCGGCAGTTGGTATCGCGTACAGGTATATTCATTATGCGCTCGCGGTAAACTAAGGTGTCTATGACGCCGTCTTGACAGGCAAAAAGAAATCCCTCGGTCTCCGATCTTAATCCAGCAGACTTGAGAAACATGTTGGTCAGACCCATCAAGAGCTCTTCTCTACGTAGGATGCCGTAGAACTTACCATGGAGGTGTTTCTCAGCATGTTCTCTTAGTAGAAGCGTATGTTCTGCTTCCTGTATACGACTTTTGAGCACCAGAGGTGTTAGTGATGCTAGGCCATGTGTAATGTCGCTGGAATCAAATGGGAGGTCAAGCTCCTCTGCGGCCCTATCTGCTGCATGGTATAGAAACACCGCAGCATTGGCGACATCATGTTGATGTACGAGTCGCATAAGGGAATCCGTGCTTTTTAGAACTGAACAGGCTGTAGCCAGAACCGTTCTTCGATGAAGACACTCTCAGCTTAGCAATCCTTTACCTCCTTTATCGCGAGGGAGATATATTCGAGGTACGGAAGATCTAGGATGAAGACTTCGTTGAATTGTCACCATCTTGCGTGTGCTTCGATCAAGTTGTTTTAACTCATCGACGTTCCATTTTACTGCACCAAACGTGTAGAGCAGTATAGGAACGGCCAGCATATTGGTCGCCTGGATCTTATTCTTTCCAGATAATTCGGAAGCCCAAATTTTTCTGAGAATTTGGCGATACCTTTTTCCAAGGGCCGTTTTCAAGTTATGCACGTTTTGGGTTTCCGCTTGCGGTATTCCAAGATATGTATATGTTTCTCTAATATCAAGATGTTGAATGGTATTTCCGCCTATGAGTTGAACATCCTGATCGTCACTGGATGATGTAGTTTCTAGTCTTCCTTGGTGTAGGTGGACGCAGGCACACTTGTCCAGTCCGAAGCTCATGCCAATCGCTTTAGAATACCTATTTACCGCATCTACAAGGATGTTAAGGTCCTTTTTTGAGGAAGCAAAGAGTTTAAGGTCGTCCATGTATAAAAGGTGGTTGACCTTATATTCTCTTCTGCTCGGCGGGCCACATAGGTATCCAGAGCTTTTGCCTCGGAGTACAATAGATAGAGGCAAGAGGGAAATGCAGAAAAGTATCGGACTTAGAGAGTCTCCTTGAAAGACCCCCCTCTTATATGTGACAAAGCTTGTAGTCATGAGGAAACTCATTTTTCTCTCAGGTAGCCCAATATGTCGAAGGCATTGTTGGTTAGAGTTGGATTTTTTGTTTGTTTGAATATTATGCACGGGCTTGCCCCGGTATGTATTATCAGTCACGGACGCATTATTATAATGCAATCAAGTGATCTGATAAGAGCGTGTGCCTTGACGTATTGGGCTAAGCCTGGTTTTTACCCCATCATTCACGGACTGGGTTGCAGTCAAGTGCATGATGGGGGGACCTACAGCTTAAGGTGGGTTCCGAACCACCAGAACCTCGGTAAAGGTACATAGAAAAATTTCAAGAGGTACCGGCTCAGGGATCGAACCCCGGACCTCTGAGGTGAAGTCCGAGCGTCTAACCAACTGAGCCACCGAGGCTCTTTATTATTATATTACATTATATTATATATTATATTATATATTATATATTATTATTATACCATTAAGCCATTTCCCTTTCGGGGTAGGCGTGACTTGCTCGGTTGGAAAGTAGTGAAATAGGTATATGGGTATGAGGTAGATCGGTATATGGGTATAGGGTAGATGGGTATATAGGTGTTAGGTATAGATGATTTAGATTGATTTGGAGTTCTCGTGTTATTTATATAAATGGCACGTTCACTCCGCAACACTGCTCCGACCCAGGTTGCTGATCAATCTCTCTAGCGATCATGATGTATCATATTGCATCATACTGTATCGAACTGTACCATATTGCATCATATAGTGTGATAGTGTATCATATTGTATCATGCTGTATCATATTGTATAGTACTTCACCATATCGCATCATATTGTATGATACTGTATCATTTTGTATCGTATCCCATCAGATTGTGTCACATTGTATTATACTCTATTATATTTATAATACTGTATCATATTATGTGACAGTATATCATATTGTATTATAATGTATCGTATTGCATCAGATTGTATCATATTTCATCATATTGTATGATACTGTATCATATAGTGTGCTACTGTATCATATTGTATCATGCTGTGCCATATTGTATCGTATTACATCATATTGGATAATAATGTATCATATTCCATCATATTATATGATATTGTGTCACATTGTATGGTAATATACCATATTGTATATTCTATAATATTGTATTAAATTACATGATGTTTTATAGTGTGATAGTGTATTATATTACATCATGGAGTATCAAGTGGCATCCTATTGCATCATACTTTATGATATTGTATCATATTGTATCACATAGTGTGATAATGTATCATATTGTATCATACTGTGTCATATTGTGCCGTATTGTATCATGTTGTAACGTATTGCATCATATTGTATGATACTGTACCTTTTTCCATTATATATGATAATGTATCACATTGGATATAATAGTGTATTATATCGTATGATATTGTATCATATTGTAAGATTCACTGTAATATAGTATGATAATATATGAAAATGTATCATAATACAATATATTGTATCATAATTGAAAAAGTACAGTGACTAGCGCGCGGTGAGAGGGGACCAGAGGGGACTGCCAAGTCGGTGGAGCGCAATTATAGTGGAGAACGCAGCGCGCGGAGAGAGGGGACGCCGAGCTGAGGCGGATTGAGCCGACGAGCCCCGAGCGCGTCATGTCATCTCACGCGTCGCTACGCCAAGAGGCGATCTTACCCCCGTACCGCGCCATTAGATGTTTCACAAAATATAGGAAATTGTTCAAAAACTCATTATCAATTATTCAGAAATGAATACAAAAATAAGATATCAAAAGTGATCTGAAAATAAAAAGACATAAGTAAAAAACTTTTTTTTTTTAAATAAAATTCAGCATGAGATTATTACGAGAGTACTCATTGGAACATAAAAAATATATTCTGCACTTATTTTGTATATATGGCATCTTCCTCAGAGTACCTTTGGCGACAGGCAACGAGGGTATAACAACTTATTTTTGATAAGTATCTGGTTGATTTCATAATTGGTACAGAATGTACATCCCATTGGTAAACTTATTTTCCAATAAGTACCGGAAAGACATTTTTTTAAATTTTAAACATATATCATGTACAAATATAAACATTTTTAATCTTTCATATAAAACCTGAAAATAAGTAAATTATGAATATTAAAGAAGGAAAAAGACCATAGTGCCCAGATCTAATGTTTGTAGATGATTCAAACCAATGTAGTTAGATTATTACATTTTCACAAAGAGGAAAAAGAAATAATCCAAAATTGTTTATATATTTCTGAAATTGATATTCTTAGTGCATTCTTCTCACAACAATTTTTAGATAAAAAGATTTCTTTCAAGAAAGTGAGGTAAAATTATTTAGACTCAATTAAAAGAATTCAGAAAATATTCATAAACGAAACTCTGCAGATTGGAAAGAATCCTTCGTTTAGTGTCTCTATTCAAAAAATTTTTAAATTAAGATCGAACAGAAATCTGTCTTATCATGAATAATTTTATGCAAAATGAGCATGAAGAAGATTCAAAAATAAAAAACAAACTTCCAAACTACCTCAATTTTTGGCGCATTAGAGACAAAAATAACATAATGAAAAAAGAGGGAAAAAATGGAAAAAGTCAACCAAAAACCACCTCTCACTTTTTCCTTTTTCCGTCCTTTTTATACTTCGAGGGAACCAACATATTTCGGGATCAATTTAGATCCCCTCATCAGGGATTATTTATAGAAAACTACTAGGCACGATAAATACATTCTTATGCTAATGGAAAAATTAAAAAACATAATACCTGTGAATAAAAATAATAACTATACGTTTACACTGACATACACATATACAGAAAAGCACATATCACTGTTTTCAAAAAAGACATTACTTAATCTAATTTTGCATCCATTTGGGAGAAATTGACACAAATATATAAAAAATTTATTATTTGTAATGAGATTAAAAAAGTATTAAAAATTCTAAGAATTATTTTTAAAAAATACTAAAATGAAGGAAAATGATAATCAATTAACTGAAATTTTGTTTCAATTTATATTAAGAAGGAAAGAATAATTTTTTAAAAAGAAAATATCTCTATCAAAAATTACGTGGCGAAGTATTCAAAGTTCCGAGGGAAACCAAACTTATTTTTTAACTCAAAAACTCTCAAGGATGCCAGATTTTAGAAATCGTTTCATCCCACTTTTTAGAGAGAGAAAGAAAGAGAGAGAAAAACTCGTTTTCAATTTTATAGCTTTTCGTTTGCGAGGAAAAGTGACATAGAAACTAACCTCTTGAACTAACCTAAATGAACACAAAATGCACATGTTACAAAGAATTTTTACATTCTCATTCTAATGAGAAGGTATTGGTTTTATGTAAAATTTGACTTGGTCAGCTTTCATCAAATCTTCACGTTTTGAGACCCCCTGAGCTAGAAAAAAAGGTTTTTACCAAGGTGTCTGTCTGCAGTCTGTCTGTCTGTAGGCACGATAACTTTCGAAAAAATAATCAGATTGGGTTGAGCTTTTGCACACTTTTCTAGGCCCTGAAAAGAAAGAACAAGTTCGTTAACCAGCTAATTTTGTTCAAAATTAAAAAAGTTAGAGCATTTTGAAAATTTTTTAGACCATTTTTTTTCAAAATTCAAAAATTCTATGTACGGCTATTCATAGAAAAACTTGAACAATTTATCCCAATGACTTTTTCGGATAAAAAAAATTACCGGAGTTATAGCATTTTCAAAATTACAAAAAACAAAAGTAAATGAACATTTTATGCCGAAAAACGCACGATATGAAAAAAAAGTCTGGAGGAGAAAAATGTTTCTCTTTGAACACCCTACAATATTTCTGTAACAACTTTCTGAATTTTTTGAAAAATCAAAAATCCAAATTTTGATCACACAAAAAAATAATGAAAAATCAATAATTTCATTTTGCTGCCAAACTATGCAAGATACGACCAAAGATGAATCAAACAAAATTATGCAGCCAAAAAAGATCTCCAAATTTGTTATTATACACTTTTTGATATGATGCGTAGTTTTTGTTTTATTCGCAAAAGACAGCATCGGAAACAGTAAAATTAAATTTTTAGACGAATAACATAAGCTACGAGAAAAATGACAGATACAAAATTTGTTCTTCAAAAGAAGAGGTACAAATTTGTTGGAAATCATGTTCTGATGGAATGCGTAGTTTTTGTTTTATTCGTGACTTTTTCATTTCTATCATACGGTGCACAGAACCGAGCGTGGAACGCAAGGTTCAAATTATTTCCAAATGACATATCGAGCGCGAAGCGCGAGTGTCTGGATGAGAATGTGTTCCTTAAGGTCGATAGAACCTTGAGTAAATAAAGTTCCATTTCATTCTAAAATAAAAACATATTTAACAATCACTTCACATGTAGAGGTTTTGATAATTTTATAATATTTGCAAATAAAATTTTTCTTTCCATCAAAGTCGAACACGAAGTTCAAAAATCTAGAGAAACCGAGCGTAAAGCGCGATGTAAATACGTCCGAGCGCGTAGCGCGAGGTGAATACATAATCGAGCGCGAAGCGCGAGAGCCAACAGTCGCGCGCCCTAGGCGCGCTCAAACTTGCGAGCCAAGCGAGCCGCGCGCGAAATCGTTCCAAAAATCATTACCAATCATTCAGAAATGAATACAAAAATAAGACATCAAAGTGATCTGAAATTAAAAAGACATAAGTAAAAATCTTTTTTTTGTAAATAAAATTCAGCATAAGATTATTACAAGAGTACTCATTGGTACATGGAAAATATATTCTGCACTTATTTTGTATATATGGCTTCTTCCTCAGAATACCCTTGGTGATAGGCAACGAGGGTATAACAACTTATTTTTGATGAGTATCTGGTTGATTTCATAATTGGTGCAGAATGTACATCCCATTGGTAAACTTATTTTCCGATAAGTATCGGAAAGAAATTTTTAAAAATTTTAAATATATATCATGCATAAATATAAACATCTATAACCTTTTGTATAAAACCTGAAAATAAGTAAATTATGAATATTAAAGAAGGAAAAAGACCATAGTGCCCAGATCTAATGTTTGTCGATGATTCAAACCAATGTATTTAGATTATTAAATTTGTTGTTCCTAAAATGTGCCATAGATTGCAAACATACATACCATGGTACATTCTAGGAACAACACTTCCCCTCAAGCTATTGCGTGGGAGATTTGAACACTACACCGAACTTTTCGACGCACTTCCTGTGTTTAGGTCCTGACAATCCTTTTGTCAGAACATCTGCCATCATCTCCGTAGTTGGCATGTATCCCACGACGATTAAACCCTCAGCTAGTGCTTCACGCACGAAATCGTGGCGAATGTCGATATGTTTCGTCCGAGAATGAAACACCGGATTTTTTGCCAGCTTCTGTGCTCCTTGATTGTCGTTGTAGATCAACACACTCTTCTGTGCTTTTAATCCTACCACCTGGAGGAATCTTCTCAAATGAACCGCCTCCTTGGTGGCTTCAGTTAGGCTCATGTATTCAGCCTGAGTGCTGGACAAGGCCACAGTCCGCTGTTTCTTAACCTCCCATGAAACAGCCCCATTTGCGAGCACAAATGCGTATCTGGTGTATGACCGCCTGTCTTCCAGACAGGAACCCCAATCCCCATCTACGAATCCTTCTAGTAGCCTTCCCGTTCTTTCAAACCTGATTCCAAGTTTTGTCGTTCCTTGTAAATAGCACAAGATTCTCTTTCCGGCAATCCAGTGATCTTTTCCGTGACAGTTGTTGAATTGACTCGATGAATTCACTGCGTAGGCGATGTCCGTTTGAGTACCTACGGCCAGGTACATCAAGGCTCCTCTCAATTCTCTGAAGGGATATACTTCTACTTCAGGATGCTGTGGCTTCGTTAACTTTAATCCCGAGTCCAGGGGTGTGGAGACAGCTTTCGAATCTACCATTCCAAATCCCTCTAAGACTTCCATTGTATAGTTGCTTTGTGATTTCTATTCCACCATCCTTTCGAGTGAATTCCAAACCTAAGCAATGCTTCACCTCATCCAGTGTCGATTTGTTGAAGCCACGAGGATGTCGTCCACGTACGTTGCTACAAGCATTGTGTCTGAATTTTGTTTACCCACGTAGATACAGACATCCGAATTCAATGGTTTTAATCCAAGTTCCGTCAACTCGCGTTTTAACCTTTTATGCCATTGATACCCCGCTTGCTTCAAACCGCACAGAGCTTTCTTCATAGCACACACTTTGTTTCCTGTCTTAGCCGGCTAAAGCATTTGCAATGTATATTTCACCTTATCGGCTGGGACTTTTCCTCGATTTTTCTCCGAGATTATTTCTGGCAACATTTCCTGGAATAATTCAGGAATCTCCATAAAAATGTCTTCTTCGATGTGACCGTTGAGAAAAGCTGTGGTAACATCTAATTGGTGAACTTCCATATTACGTTCGACGGCAAGAGCAATCAGTAATCGGATCGAGCTTAATCGTGCCACTGATGCAAAAGTTTCTTGGAAGTCAACACCAGGACGTCGAGAATAACTTTTTGCAACAACACGCGCTTTCCTGCGCTCCAGCTTCCCATCAGAATCGTATTGGTTTCGCAATAAGATCCGACTTCCGATTACACTTCGATTCGCTGGCCTATCCACTAATTCCCAAGTTTGGTTTTCAATTAGTGCACGAAACTCATCACGAATTGCTGCTTCCCACTCACCGACCTCATCTCCAGAGAGTGCTTCTTTCAGCGACACTTCAGCCATGTTCGCGTAATCTTCAGATTCATCGAAAGCTATTCTTCCATCTGTGACCCTGTACTCAGTTGAAGGTCTTCTAGAGTTGCCGGTTCGCACAATTCTAGGTCGTCCAGCTAATCTTCTTGGCTCTGCTTCCTCGTTGACTCCTTCTTCATTGACGTTCTCGTCAACATTTTCATCGATAGCAGCTTCTACGGCATCATCCGCTTCTTCCCATTCATCTTCTTCTGATGAACTTTCATCGACGTCATCGACCCTTCGAAGTGGTTCTTGAATGGGGTTTATTTTGACATTCACCCATTTATTTTCACGGAGCTCATCAAATACCTTTTTCTGGAAAGTTTTATCTGAAAGAAAATCGTCACTGCCACTCTTCAGTGTGACCTCACCCATGAAGTGAACATCTCTGCTAATTTCTACTCTTCTTTCAGCCGGCAGCCAGATCCTATACCCTTTCGACTCCTCTGAATATCCAACGAAAATGCACTGGCGTGCACGTGCGTAAGTTCTTCTTTTCCTGTTGTTTTGTTCAGTGCAAATGCCTTGCACCCCAGGGTTCGGAGATAAGAAAGATTCGGCTGTTGCCCCCTCTATTTCTCGAACGGTGTCCTGCCACCTAAACTTCTGGAAGGACATCGGTTTCGAAGATGATTTGCCGTTGATACGGCCTCCGCCCAAAAGGTTCTTGGAAGATCAGCCTCAAACAGCATACACCTTGCCATTTCAACTAGAGTGCGGTTTTTCCGTTCCGCTATTCCGTTTTGGTGGGGAGTGTATGGTAACGTGAGTCTCCTCTTAATACCACACTTATCCAGATACTCGTTGAAGGCATTATTGCAGTATTCTCTGCCGTTGTCCGATTGCACTTGCTTTATCTTCCTACCTGTTTGGTTCTCCACTAGATTTTTATAGCTTTTAAAAGCTTCAAGAACTTCATCCTTGCTCTTTAAAAATCGCACCTCACACCATCGCGTCGCGTCATCTAAAAAAGTAAAAAACTACTTTGCACCGCCCATCGAATCCGTACGCATTGGACCACACAAATCTGTGTGAAAAATATCATGCACTTCTGTGCTTCGAGACGAGCTTTTCGGAAAAGGAGTTTGCGCGAACTTCCCCTTAACACATGACTCACACGCGTGTAATTTGGCTTTTGCACTAAGCTCTATACCGAGAGCTTTGCTTTCGTTCGCGATTTTTCTCAAATCCTTTTCGTTAATGTGCTCAAGTGGTTTGTGCCTTAATTTCACAATCTCTACGCCGCGATTTTCGGTCACTGTACCCGCAATTTCAGCATTTTCACGAATGAAATATATATAAATCCCCAATTCTATCCGCAACCATTTTCACGTTACCAGTTTCGTCCGCAACCACAGCTTCATGTTTTCGAAACACTACTTCGAAACCTTTGTCGGTAATTTTGCTTACAGACATCAGAGCCGTGCGAAGGTCTGGTACATGTAATGTATTTTCAAGATTCACTAACGCGGTACCATTGTCACTTGGTACGTTCATTTTCACGGTGCCTTTGGCTCCTACTTTCGTAGAAGCATTACTCGCCAAATTGAGCTTTTCACTATCGCAGTTTTTCCTACACACGAATTTATTTTCATCGTTGCACATTTGCGATGTGCACCCGCTATCAACACACCACTTTCTTTCCGTTGACTCGCGTACTACATTTAAAGCTGATGCTTCATTTTTCGATGCAAGAAAACACGTTTCCGCTGTAGCCGCACTTTGTTTCGGCTCTTTGCAACACTCAGATGCTTTGTGCCCCACTTTCTTGCACTTGAAGCACTTGAACGACGGTTCTGTTTTCTGTCCTTCTCGGCTGCCCGCCCCACTCTTCTTCTGTGCATGACTATGACTTGCAATCATGGCGCCAGACGAAGATTCGCGCTCTTTCGAAAGTCTTGCGTCACTTTCCTCCAGAATGTTCATTTTCAAAGTTTCGGGCTTAGGCAACTCATCACGTGATTCAATCGCACAACGAAAGTTTTCAAAACTAGCTAGTAGACTATACAACAATGAAATTGTTAAGAAATCCCCGTTGATCTCTACCTCCATTTCGTGGAGTTTGTCTGAAGCGTCAAAGAACTTTCGAATGTGCTCGCGCACATCCTCACCGTCAGCCATTTTGTGCAACGTAAGCTGTTTGAGGAGAGTCACTTTGCTGGTGGGCCCGGTCGATTGGTAAATCGAATGCAGCTTCTTCCAGATTTCTTTGGCTGTTGCGCAACCTTTCATCTGTTTCAGCTCGGAAGGATTAATCGCTAAAACTAAAGCTGAACGCGCCTTTCGATCGGCGACATCCCATGTGTTTGCCAATGCTTCCGACGCAGCATCTCCTGCCGTTACAGCTGGCCTAGACTTCTCACCGCACACATATTCCCAAGAATCACTTTTTATTGCCAAAGCTTCAAACTGAAGCTTCCACGTATCAAAATTATCTTTGCCAAGTGTTTCAATCCGTGCCGAGTACGTAGAACTCATTTTTACACTTATACGAACTGAAGAAGGAACTCACAATGATTCTTACGCTTCCCCTCAAACACAACACTTTTTCGGCATTAGCCTTTTCACTGCACACACACGGTTCTGGGGCCATAACCAGTTGAGATAGAGAGTTAGGAATTGCGAAATAAGAGTAAGCAATGACGCTCAAGTTTGATTTAATATAAAAAGTCTGAGATACGTTAAAAGGATACACAAGAGAATATCGATCTGACCGACGATCTTTGTCTAAAAAAAAACAACCTCGTTTATTCCTGAATGCTCCCTAGCTAAGGCTATGAGTAAGTAACTCATGTGCTTGCGACGGGTATTATTTTCCTCGTGTGGCTGATCGCGATTTCCCGAGACGACCGCTCTGATCGTCTGTCCAGCGAAAAGTTATTCTTCATTCGTCGCTATCCAAAGAGTGCTATCAACCCGTCTTGGTACCGCTGATCTCCCTACCTTTGGGCCCTGTATATTGCGCTTGCAATTTTTGATTTTCCCTAGTGGTCTGTTGACCTATATTTATAAATTTGTAGCTATATTGAGCCCTGCCCGTTATCTCCCTTTATCACATTTCTAGTGTTAATTTTATGTTTCTCCTATCCGCTTATTTTCATTGAAGTGCGGGGATGTTTTGAGCCGTTTCAATGCCCCCCCCCCACAAATTAGGAAATTTTTAAATTTTTAAAACATTTTCTAATTTCTCTCAGCACGTTGACTATTGTAAATATGAATTTCAGCAAATGTTCCAGAGATGTTGTGAAAGTGCAGCCGGTTGCTGTCTGTGAGCGTGACTACTTTATGCGTTGAATCGATAAGTTTTCCTCATGAACGCGGGCACCAATACCCCCCCCCCCACCATTGGGTTCAAAGAAATTTTAATAATATTTGTTTTTATTTCAAACTTTGTTTATTCAAATTTTTATTCAGTTTTCATTTTATGTTTCGTATTCGTCCTTATTAATTTTTATGTCTCGCTAGTTCAAATGCTTACGAATAGCTGATTCGCAATTTACTTTCCCTTGGTCAGCTAGCTGGTGTTTTTGTTTTCTTTTTGTACTTAGCGTTTCCTTGTCTAATTTCGCATTAGTGGCTTCCTTCTTGTGATTTTGATCCTTATTTATTTTGACGGCGATTTCGTGCGGGCTTAGCCTATACGTTCATTTTCCTTTTACAATTTTAATATCTTAGTTTTCCAACTACTGTATTAGTTACTTAATCTAGTGTCTCTTTTTGGATCTATTTGTATCTTTTAAATATTTTTTTTTCATATCTTGTTTTTCTTTTTCTTTTGTTTATTTCTATTTGGCTCATTTTGCATTTCCTATTTTAACTATATCTTAAACTGTTTGGCTCATTTTGCCTTGCTTATAGCGCTTTTCCTTATTGATTAAAGCTTAATCTTTCTTTTTTATAACTTAATTATTTAATTAGATCTTGAGTACGGCAATGTTCTTCGTTTTCGTTTTAAACTTGAATCTCGATGATTATTTCCTGGTCCAATATCCATAATACGGAAAGGACTCGTTTTTTCTTCATATTTCGGGTAGCTCCATGTTGTGAAGAAAGTCCGGTGGTCTTCCTTGGTGCTTTCCCCACGTTTTCACTTGGATTAGAAGATTGTAGGGTGGCTTAGCGGGGAGTTCCCGCCATTTTTTCCAAATCAATCTTTGAGTTTTTCCTCTCGAATTTTCAATGTCTCCTGATGAAGATTGAATATTTCATACATGAATAGGCTGCGCACCTTTTATAAGAGTCGGTTTTTTTGTAAGAACAAATGGCTTTATTTTGTTTCTATTGATAATATTTGTTTCACTGAAAGATAGGAAATTAGCTTCAATTAATTCATGATTTATAATTTTAGGCATCCTAAGCTTAGGAGTCAAATTTACCAATTTTGTATATATTATTATATTGCTCCTCAATTCTCTTATAGGGTAGAGCTATAAGACTTCTATAAGCTATATTCTATATTATATAAGCTATAAGATTTCGCCAACGACATCTATGCTGTCCAAAATTGCAGTCGAATTTCTGTTGAGTGTGAATATATTATCTTTAAACTTTTTATAAATATGCTTCCCAAAGCCATCTTTTCTATTTTTGTTTCTTCTAAACGTACGCATTGCTGATCCATTTTTAATAGCACATTGATTTATTTCTTCAATTTCTTCGAGCTGAGGAAGAAAGTTTGCATCCTCATTATTGTTCTCTGAACTGTCTGCAAAGAATCTTCGCTTTTAAGAACTGCTTCCTTTGATGAACGAAATTGTTTTAGAAATGGTGGCAACGCTGCCATATTTTGTAGATTCGTGTCCAAAAGCACTGGTGACCGACATTTCACCTTCTTTTTTTTCATCACAGGGGAATGATTTTTGAGACGATAAATACGGAAAGCCTGTTAGAAACATTAGTACTGCATGCGTTCTCATTAGGAATATTATTTTAGCGCTTATTACTAATTCCCGTTTGTGTACAAAAGTTCGACCTGATTTTTCAGAAAATACGTTTTTATATTTTTGGATCTGTTTGTAGTACCTCTCCTTTTCGTCTATGACCAGTACCGTGCATTGAGCAGTTTTTTCTTTAATTTCTGTATCAGTTAATGCGAATTTATTTTGAGCGTCGTCATAATTTTCAATATTATTGATTTCTTTTATAACGTTTGGATAGGATTCTTCTACTCTAAAGTGTTTTCCCAAGCAGTTCAAATATTTTTCTTTTGAGAAGTTTCCGGGTCAAATATTGACCTAATTCGTTTTGGATCTATCTCCAATAATTTTATTTTAATCGTTTTGCTTTCATCTTTAAGTTCAATTGTATTTTCCTCGAGATCTATTTTACTTTTTAGTCTTTTTAGCAAGTCGACCACTATTATGCATTCTTTATTTAGTTTTGGAACCACTAGAAAAACGTATTATCCTTCCCAATTGCTCATTTTAAAATTCGCATACACTTAATGCTTTAATTTTACGGGTTTAGCCCTGGTTGCCCCTGCAATAGATGGCCCTACTATAGATAGCGATTCACATTCTTTGGAGTTTCTACCATTATTTTCAAGAAATTACTCTGAGATACACGTGACTTCGCTGCCAGTGTCTATTAACGCTTTTGTATTTATGTTTTGTACGCTCATTTGTAGTACTGGACATTTATCTGAATCCCTTTCTATTTCGTTGTCCTCATTTTCTAAAAGGTCACCTCACATGTCTAGTGGGAGAGGTTTTTTGAAATTTTTGTGCCCTGGATTTGCCTCCAGCAAATTAGTTTCTACCAAATCAAGGCTCGAGCAATTCCCTGAGTTGTTTGTACCCCTCGCTGTTTTGTAGTTTTCTACCTCTTCGCGTAGGCATCGAACAATTTTATTTACAGTATTATTTCGCGGACCACCATTATTTGGATACGTTCTGTTTACATTTTCTGGTGAATTACGGTTATTATCATGTCCATTTTCCGGACTTACACTCGGTGAAACATTGTGGTCATTTTGTCATTGTGTCATTTTCAAAATTTTGAGGCCGATCGTCAGAGGTATTGGATCTCGGGTCCCGATTTTGGTATCCTCGATTCTCTTCATTATTATACCTGCGTTTTAGGTATACACGATTTCTATCTCCCTGATAGGGCCTATATTGGTGTTGATAGGCATGGTAATTATTTTCAAAATTTTCTCGCTTGTAGCTCTAGTCCCGTTATTTCCCCTTATTTTCATCATTTTGGTTTTGATAACTACTCATATTATTGGCTTGACCATGATAACTTTGATTTTGATTGTACGTATCTTTCCACGGCGGACTATAATTTTCAAAGTTCGTCCTTTGACGTTCTCTCCCGAAATTCTGGTTATAGTATCCGCGCGTATTCTCGCGACCTTGAGGTCTATGGTTCCCTCTATAATTGTTGCGAGCATCCCCTTAATGGTTAACATTTTTATCGATCGAGTCGGACTGCTCGTATACCGGGTTATCTCGTGGAGAATAGTTTTCTCTATTGTTCAATGGTCCAGACTGAGCAATGTTGTCCAAAAATTCAATAAATTCATCGCACGTTTTCATATTCCTAATTCGGAATGCGGTCCTAACTTCTTCCGTAAAGCGCCTTGAGAGACTCATAATGATCTCGTACTCAAAGGGTAGTGGGAGAAGGTCTCTAGCTTGATTGATCATTTTAATCGCATATTGAGATCTAGTGAGTTTTCCGGGCCTGAAATATCCATATTGCAAGTTCTTTCCAATCTCGAAACTTTTTTCTTGTTTTTCAATATTTGCTAATGAATTTATGTCTAAATGATGACATGTCGTCACTGACATTGTGTCGGGCCATTTCCCATCATTCTCTTGCAGCACCTACCAAACATGTTTGAATTACAAATGGGAAATCATGTTTCCTGATATCCGCCGCTCTGACATATATGTCTAAATAGTTCAAGTACATCATAGGCCGTTCTCGACTGGACCCTGAAAATTTCGGTATTGGATAGTTTTTTAGCCACGGTGACTTTACATTTATTACTCCTATATTTCGATCTATTCTTGACTCTAACGTGTTTTGATTTTCTTCAAGTTCTTGCAATCGCCTTTGATTCTGCATGGTGGCAACGATGCCACCGCCATGATTTATTTGAATCTCCTCGGTTACGCGTTTTAAAGTATCGACATTTTTTTCGACTTTGTTTTCAAGGTCTGTTTGGGCTTTTACGGACAATTCCCGATTTTCGTGGATGATGTCCACCATTTTGTTCTGATTTCTAATTGTTTGGTTTAAACTTTCTTGTACTTTTTGAATGTCTATTAAAAAATCTTTTAGGTCATCATCCATGTCTTTAGTTTCAATCGTCTTAAATCTTGACTCAGTTGCAGTTTCGCTTCCCAGTTGGTGCTCACTTACGTCGTTTAGTCTTGAATCCTCCATGTCGAATTCCCCTAAATCTACATTCAAATCTAACGTATTATCAGGAGATTTTTGAAGGACCGGTTTCGATAATTTGATGCTTTTGGAGATATTATCCTCGAAACATTGATCATTTTCGTTTTTCTTATCCATTTTGAATCATACGATTGTACTACCAAAAATTACGTGGCGAAGTATTCAAAGTGCCGAGGGAAACTAAACATATTTTTGAGCTCAAAAACTCTCAAGGATGCCAAATTTTAGAAATCGTTCCATCCCACTTCTTAGAGAGAGAAAGAGAGAAAGAGAGAGAGAGAGAATCCCCTTTTTAATTTTATAGCTTTTCGTTTGCCAGGACAAGTGACATAGAAACGAACCTCTCGAACTAACCCAAATCAACACAGAATGCACATGTTACAGAGAATTTTTTTTACAGATATGAGAAAAATACAAAATATAGGAAATCGTTCCAAAAATCATTATCAATTATTCAGAAATGAATACAAGAAGAAGATATCAAATAAATCTGATCTAAAAATAAAAAGACATAAGTAAAAACTTTTTTTTTGAAAATAAAATTCAGCATAAGATTATTACAAGAGGACTCATTGGTATATAAAAAATATATCATGCACATATTTTGTATATATGGCATCTTCCTCAGAATACCTTCGGTGATAGGCAACGAGGGTACAACAACTTATTTTTGATAAGTATCTGGTTGGTTTCATAATTGGTGCGCAATGTACATCCCATTGGTAAACTTATTTTCCAATAAGTACCGGAAAGACATTTTTTTTGAAATTTTAAACATATATCATTTACAAATATAAACATTTTTAATCTTTCATATAAAACCTGAAAATAAGTAAATTATGAATATTAAAGAAGGAAAAAGACCATAGTGCCCTGATCTAATGTTTGTGGATGATTCAAACAAATGTATTTAGATTATTACATTTTCACAAAGAGGAAAAAGAAATAATCCAAAATTGTTTATATATTTCTGAAATTGCTATTCTTAGTGCATTCTTCTCACAACAATTTTTAGATAAAAAGATTTCTTTCAAGAAAGTGAGGTAAAATTATTTAGACTCAATTAAAAGAATTCAGAAAATATGCATAAACGAAACTCTGCAGATTGGAAAGAATCCTTTGTTTAGTGTCTCTATTCAAAAAATTTTTAAATTAAGATCGAACAGAAATCTATCTTATCATGAATAATTTTATGCAAAATGAGCATGAAGAAGATTCAAAAATAAAAAACAAACTTCCAAACTACCTCAATTTTTGGCGCATTAGAGACAAAAATAACATAATGAAAAAAGAGGGAAAAAATGGAAAAAGTCAACCAAAAACCACCTCTCACTTTTTCCTTTTTCCGTCCTTTTTATACTACGAGGGAACCAACATATTTCGGGATCAATTTAGATCCCCTCATCAGGGATTATTTATAGAAAACTACTAGGCATGATAAATACATTCTTATGCTAATGGAAAAATTAAAAAACATAATACCTGTGAATAAAAATAATAACTATACGTTTACACTGACATACACATATACACAAAAGCACATATCACTGTTTTCAAAAAAGAGATTACCTAATCTAATTTTGCATGCATTAGTGGAAAATTGACACAAATATATAAAAAATTTATTATTTATAATGAGAGTAAAACAGTATTAAAAATTCGAAGCATTATTAAAAAAAATAACAAAATGAAGAAAAATGATAATCAATTAACTGAAATTTAGTTTCAATTT
Source organism: Andricus quercusramuli (assembly GCA_932178445.1). Classification (NCBI taxonomy): domain Eukaryota; kingdom Metazoa; phylum Arthropoda; class Insecta; order Hymenoptera; family Cynipidae; genus Andricus; species Andricus quercusramuli. Next base: position 107,995 of record CAKNXH010060249.1, read on the forward strand.
ACATTAATAAAGAAAGAATCATTTTTTAAAAAGAAAATATCACTATCAAAAACTACGTGGCGAAGTATTCAAAGTGCCGAGGGAAACTAAACTTATTTTTTAACCCAAGAACTCTTAAGGATGCCAGATTTTAGAAATCGCTGCATCCCACTTTTTAGAGAGAGAAAGAGAGAAAGAGAAAGTCCCCTTTTTAATTTTATAGCTTTTCGTTTGCCAGGACAAGTGACATAGAAACGAACCTCTCGAACTAACCCAAATCAACACAAAATGCACATATTACAAAGAATTTTTTTCTTTCTACAGATCTGAGAAAAACACAAAATATAGGAAATCGTTCCAAAAATCATAATCAATTATTCAGATATGAATACAAAAATAAGATATTAAAAGTGATCTGATAATAAAAAGTCATGAGTAAAGAACTTTTTTTTCAAATAAAATTCAGCATAAGATTATTACAAGAGTAATCATTGATACATAAAAACATACCTCAGAATACCTTTGGTGATAGGCAGCGAGGGTATAACAACTTATTTTTGATGAGTATCTGGTTGATTTCATAATAGGTGCAAAACGTACATCCCATTGGTAAACTTATTTTCCAATAAGTACCGGGAAGACATTTAAGAAAAATTTTTAAATATATCATGTATAAATATAAACCTGCTCGGTGGGTTCCTGTCACCACTACGCAGCGCGTCCTCGGGTTGCGGATAGAGGAACGGCCCGTTATGCTGGACAGCTTCTCAGGTTAGCTGCGAATACAAAACTGACTTAATAGCACTTCAAGAAACCTGCTGGCCGGGCGATTTCGGGTCAATTTCTAAGGGTAACTATACTTTTCACTATGGGGGAGCTAAAAAGTTCAGACTGGGGACCGGTTTTCTTATTAATAAACGAATTTCGCAAGCAGTTATCGACATGCAATTCATTAACGATCGGTTATCATACATTGTACTAAAGGGTAATTCCAGCAAACAGGTATTAATGAATGTGCACTGCCCCGCCGAGGACAAAGCCGAAGACACTAAAGATCTTTTTTACGAAACAATCGAGCAGGTTTTTGACAAGTTCTCAACTTTTGACGCAAAAATAGTATTGGGAGATTTCAACGCGAAAATTGGAAAAGAACCGATGTATAGGCCTACAATAGGATCAGAAAGTTTGCATGACGTAAGTAATGATAATGGAACTAGAGTAATAAACTTTGCAGCTTCAAAGAACCTCGTTGTCAAAAGCACATATTTCAAGCATAAAAATATACATAAGGCCACCTGGACATCACCAGATGGTATCACTCACAATCAGATTGATCACGTTCTAATTGACAGAAGACGTCATACAAACATTCTCGATATAAGATCTTATAGGGAAGCGGATTTAAATTCAGACCATTTTCTCGTGATAGTAAAACTAAGATCTAGGCTAGCGTTGAGTAAGAAAACAAGTCACACAGAGCCAACAGTTCGTTTCAATATAGATAAGTTCAAAACAGCAACAGAAATATTAAATTATCAAGTTGAGATTTCTAATAGTTTCGACGCTGTCCAAGAACAGAGAGACGATAACAATAATTACGAGGACCCGGAAACCCTGTGGAGCTAGATGAAAAAGGCGATAAAGACAGCCGCAAAACCTACGATAGGTTTAAAGAAAGTAACCAAAAGTAAACCATGGTTTGACGAAGAGGGCAAACTCTGGTTTGAAAAACGTCGGAAGTCCAGACTAAGTAGTTTACAAAATAAGTGCGACCAAACACATAAGAAGTATCTCGAGATTAGTAAAAGTACAAATAGGATTTATAGATCCAAGAAAAGGGAGTGGGAAAAGAATAAAATACTAGCAATAGAAACGCATAATAAACAAAATAACCCGCGTGAGATGTACAGGGGAATCAATTTTATAAGGAAAGGCTTTCAAAGTAGAACGGAAGTAATGAGGGACGAAAATGGCAATTTAGTAGCCGATGCGACAGAGAGACTGAATTTATGGAAAGACTATTTCGATAAACTATTAAATGTACGCGAAGCCCCCGTTGAAGGTAATCTCGGCGAAATCCACACTGCTGATCTATTAATTGATGATCCTGCTGATATAGAAATAGAAATGGCCATAAAGAAGTTGAAAAATAACAAAGCCGCGAGCATCGACGACCTACCGTCAGAACTGATAAAAAATGGAGGCCCTTGCCTCACAAGACAAATTATTAAATTAATACGCGCAGTTTGGAAAACAGAACGCATGCCGGAAGAATGGAATACCTCTATCGTTATTCCTATCTTTAAAAAAGGCGATAAAACGAACTGTAACAATTATCGGGAAATTTCACTTGTGCCTCTGTGTTATAAGATCCTGTCCAATGTAATCTTAGGTAGACTAACTCCTTTCGCCGAGGAAATCATTGGGGATTACCAGTGTGGATTCCGCCGAATCCGATCTACAAGCGATCAAATGTTTACAATTAGACAACTGCTAGAGAAAAAATGGGAATTCAATGAAGTTGTGCATCAGCTATTTATCGATTTCAAAAAAAACTTACGACTCTATCATACGCGCACGAATGTACTGGATCCTAGAGTTCTTGGGTGTACCAAGAAAATTAGTTAGACTTATCGAAATTTGCTTACGCGGCAGTAGGGGTAGAATACACGTAAACGGAAGTTTATTTGAAGAGTTCTCGATCCGCGATGGCCTGAAACAAGGCGATGCACTTTCGTGCGTCCTTTTTAACTTAGTTTTAGAATACGTGTTCAGACAAGTGCAGACGAATCCGACCGGTGCTACCCTCAATGGGATAATACCAATTCGTAGATATGCGGATGATCTCGACTAACTAGGGGATGATAAAGAAACGGTAGCTGAAAATGCAGAAATCTTGATCACAAAAGCCAAAGATATTGGCTTGGAAGTTAGCGAATCGAAGACAAAATATATAACCGTCGTCAGATCCAAAACAAAGTAATCAAGACGGGCATTTAATGGCCAGAAATATGAAATTCGAAAGGGTTAGCGAGTTTAAATACCTCAAAGAAACATCAAAGTGGGAATTTACAACACGATAATAATGCCGGTCGTCATGTACGGGTGTGAAACGTGGGCGCTGACGAAAGGAGAGGAGAATAGGTTTAGAGTTTTAGAGAATAAAGTAGTTAGAAAAATCTATTGTCCAAAAAGGGACGAAGAGACAGTTGAATGGAGAAAACTGTATAATGATGAGCTGCATGCTCTCCACGGGTCAGCAAATATTAATAGAGTAATGAAAGCCCGTAAATTAAGATGGGCGGGGCATGTAGCAAGAATGGGAAATGAAAGAATAGTAGCGCAAGTTTTAAGAGGGAAAGCGATTGGTAAGAGACCTCTAGACAGACCGAGAAACAGATGGGAGAAAAATGTAAGGGATGATGTAAAAGAAATAGGACATGATTACTTAAACTGGATGGAGGATGCACAGGATAGAGATGTGTGGCGGTCTCGGGTAGATGAGGCAATGAACTTTCGCGTTCGAACTGCTAACCTATAATAATAATAATAATTAGCATAGGAATATATTTATTATACCTAGTAGTTTCCTATAAATAATCCCTGATGAGGGTATATAAATTGATCCCGAAACATGTTGGTTCCCTCGTAGTATAAAAAGGACGGAAAAAGAAAAAAGTGAGAGGTGGTTTTTGGTTGACTTTTTCCATTTTTTCCCTCTTTTTTCATTTTGTTATTTTTTTCTCTGATGCGCCGAAAAGTGAGGTAGTTTTGAAGTCTGTGTTTTAATTTTTAATCTTTCTCATGCTTATTTTTCATAAAATTATTCATGGTAGAATAGATTTCTGTTCGATCTTAATTAAAAAAAAAGAAGATAAGTATTAGTTATTAGCCGCGGAGGCAGAGTTTAGCAATGCGAGGTAAAGCGAGGGAGTAGGGCCATGTGTGACAGGCGAAGCGAGGAAGGCAAGGCGATAAGAGCGAGCGGCGTTAGAGATAATGTGTGGAAGGATGATAGTTTTAATGGTTAGTTTTAAGAAAATTCTTTTAAAAAAATGGAAGCGTAAGCAAGTCAATTTTTTAACGCCAGCAGGCTGAAAAATAAACGTTTATCTATCTATATAAGTAACCATATTTGGCAATGAAGACTTGTCATTTGATATTATTTGTTTATTTCCTGTGCAATTCTTATAAAAAATGCATAGTTTTGCCAATTGTAGACTGAAAGTAATCGTTTTTCTTTTTGATCGTCTATAAATTATATAATTCGTGATGCTTAGTGATGAGAAATTTTGATGTGAGGAATCGTAGTTTGGCCATTTATAGACGGAAAGTAATTTTTTTTTTCATTATTGCCTTCAAATGATATCAGTTTTGTGCTGATGTTTTGTGATGAACTTCTACCAAAGATAGGCTCATCCAACAAAAGGCCAATAATTTGTCTAAACCAGGGATGGGAAGTAACTAGTTCCTTTTAATTAGTTACTTTTTGTTGGTAACGATAGTGGTAACGACATTACTTTAATAACTAAGTAACGAATTGGTAACTAGTTGCATTTCTTTTCAGTAACAGTAAGCATAAAAACCGTTATTTTTTTAGCTGCTTGCGGAATGTAGTTCACAAGACTTTTTAATGACAATCAATCAATTTTATTGCTTTCCTAACTATTTTTTTATTCTCAATATTCAAATTGTGTTGATGGATAGCTATAGAAATGTATAGCCCAATATAGGAAAATTTACATTTGTCTTCCACCCTGAGACTCAACATTTTCTAAAATCTATAAAAACACTTAGTATGAAATAAAAAAATAATTTCAAAGTTGAATATTCATTTCTCTTCAGTTTATTATTATTCGCTTGAAAATTTAATAATTTTGTTCGAAATTGAACTATTTCGAAAGAAAATATTTTCCTTCGGTTAAAAATTCAACTGTTTTGTCGAAAATTAGTTTTTTGGTTGAATTAAACTGATTTTGATTTCAAATTAAACATTTTTTTTAGTTTCAATTCAAATAAAACCATGTATTTTGTTAAAAGTTCATCTTTTCTGGGTGAAAAATTATCTTCTTGGTTGAAAATTCATCTCTTTGGTTGCAAATGTACCTATTTTGTTGCAAATTCGTATTTTTGGTTAAGTTCAGCGGTACCTGATTCTAAATGTATATCTTTCTTGGTTGAAACTTGAAGTATTACCTTTTTCATTGAGAATTCATCATTTTTGGTTGAATGTTGAACTCCTTTGTTAAAGATGTTTTTTTTATGTTGAAGATTCATAATTTGAGTTGAGTATTCATCTCTTTCGCTGAAAAATTAACTATTTTGTTAACATTTTTTTGGTTGAACATTCATTTTTTCAAATGAATATTTCACCATTCCATTTTTGGTTTATAATGTACATTATTTTGTTAAATATTCCACTATTTCGTTGGTTATTATTATTTTTTTTTTTTTGAAAATGCATGTATTTTTTTGAAGATGCATGTATTTAGTTGAAAATATGTCTGTTCCGGTTGAGAATTTATAATTTTAAGTTGAATATTCATGTATTTTGTTGAAAATTGAACGTCTACTAAAAATTTTGCTATCGTTCTTAGAATATTGTGAATCTTCTAGAAGTGGAAATCGCAACTAGGTAAATCAAAAGTAACACTTTAAGAAAGAAATAATCAATTTCCAGCGCCAAACAGATTTATAGCTCAAAATAGGAAAGATGAAATATTTCTTCCACACTGAAATTAAATATTTTCTGAAACATATATGTTATGGATATATATCCAATATGGATATATATTTCTATAATACAAAAGTAACTAGAAAGTAACGATGGTTACTATTTTTGGGAAACGCTACTAAGAAAAAATTACATTTTGAATCAGCAACGATAACCATAACTCGTTACTTTTTTCTCGTGAAGCAACGGTAACTATAACTAGTTCCTTTTAGAAAGTAACTTACCCGTCGCACTGGTCTGAACGCGCTGTATAAGATGTTTTTTGATCTTTCGTGATACTTTGTGACATTCGCAATTTTTGAAATTTGGTCGTAACGCGTGCCTAGACGCAATCGAATTTGCTTGGAAAAACCAATTGATAATAGCTACTCATACATATAATAGGGATAATTGAAAGTGCAATACCATTGGTAGACAAGGACTCGGTGCATACCGATAATTTAATGAAACTCGATTAGCCAAAGGCACAATGCATAGATGACATAATTCTGAACTAAATAGTATCGACTATATGGGTTATAAGTAGATTTATCAAAATTTCAACAACAAAAAATTTGCTGGTATAAAATGCCTCCAAAAATTCCAAGGCACTTGCGAGATAAAAGCATGGGGCTGTCCTAGAGTATGCGCTATGCAGCCTTATCCTTCCATGCGTGGCATGCCAACAACAGCATATCAATAATGACACCTCCAAATGCTGGAGAGACCAATCTATACATAGGCGTGCCAGCGAGCCGTATGCTGGATATAATATTAGTGATGGAGGATCTTCGAATCAGATACAAACTTCTTCTTCTATATAGATTTGATATTCCAATGGGCCACTGTTGAACAAGATATCTTCGACTAACATTCTTGTCGTCCTAATTCTACTCTCCTCGTTTAGGGCGGTTTCGTGGACGAAGCACGAGCTTCATAATTAAATGATCCTGGGAACAGCTCACCTCATGAGATTTTGGCAAAGGAGCGTTCGTTGACAATTAAGGAGGCGACTGAGACCCTTGACCAGCATCTTAACATCAGAAGTGAGGAAAGTGCAATAGTTCATATAGGTGCCTCATTTTTAAAAGCCCAAGTAAAGAAAGCAGAGGTCGAAAACTTCCGTCTACAGCTCCTTGACAAGAAAATGCACGGAAACTTGTTTAGAAATGTATGAGATCAGTCCTTGCCGAAGAAAGTAATTTTTGCATTACTCAAATCATCCAGACTTAATTCAGGTACAGAGGGCTTTATTTTGGCTTGCCAGAGTGGTGGCATTGAACCTGAGTGTACCATATTCGAATTTTACGTCAAGAAGTTCTCAGCAGTAGGTGAAGAGCATATTATGCAGACGCTGAGTACCTAGAAATCATACAACCGAGGTGTCCCCCTCAAGATTTACTGCTGTCTTGGTCGCTCTTACGGTATTGGCCGCGACCGTGCCTTGCTGAACGCTTCAAGGGAGACAAAATCAATTCTCCAAAACGAGAATTGTAGAATTTTCTGAAACTACGAGTTTCGGAGAGAAGTCTCAATTGCACACTCAAGGCCTAACACCGTTCTCCAAGACTTCAAAAAACATACTATATTTGTGATCAAATTCTAGGCTCCAGCCGACGACAACACTATACCTAAGGAGAGGGAAAAGGAAGAGAGATATTCAGATATTTTAAGGGAGCTGGGGCAAATGCACTCAGAATATTCGGGTAAAATGATTGTCCTTGCGAACGCTGTTCTCCAAGGGGCCACGTCAAAGCCATAACCACGTGCCAAAAACATGTCGAGGCACTTTCGAGATGAAAGCAGAGGGCTGTCATCCTTGGTTCGCTCCGTACCCTCAAGAAACACGGGGGTTTTGCGACCTGTCGTTGTGATTCCATCGTGCCCTGTGACTACCCATGTCACGGTCGTGAGACGTGGCGAATGAATTTCATATCTTTGACGTTTCACAGTCAATATACTTGTTAATAATTTATTTGATGTTCTTATTCTTGTTTGAGCGACCTTCAAGGTTTCATTGTTAGTAAAATGGTTTTCGCCCAGTGCTCTTCCTCCTTGAGGGTCTCTCTCTGTTCTTTGAGTTTCAGGCTCTTTCCCTTTGGTGGGAGTGGGGAGTCGGGTGGTGGTGTAAAGCTCCCCTGTTGAGACTTGTACCCCTTCTTTCTGGCTTTTCAGTATTCACCTACGTGTAGGAGAGTGTGGCCAGTGATCGGGTGGTTCAACGGTTCAATGCCCAGTGATTCTTGTGCACGGATCGGGCAGTTCAATCCGTCGGTTAAAGTGACGTCACCTTCAGTGATTTGAGTGTTTTTCTAGTGATTTCCCGACTCGATCAACTCCTGGTGTTGTGGGGAGTGACGAGTCGGACGACGTATTACCTCCAGTTGCGTCGGGATCGATCGTTCGGTGAACGATCGTGGTCGTAGCTTCCGGAGGCTACATCTGTGACAATTTTATACAAAAACCCAAAACCTTGTGTGGGTTCAAAGAGAGTCTCTGGTTGGATAGACTCAGAGACTCTTAGTTTTGGATTAAATTTGACAACAGGTATTTAGATTTTTTCCATAATCATGGTAATACATATAAAGTGTCTTCTTCGTCGACTTGGATACGACTCAACATGATCCCTTCGCTGTCCCACGCCAGTCCGTCATTAAATAACTAGAAATACTATTCAGGTGATAATGTACACTGTACATTGAACAAGTGATTAATTGCAGGTAAAATCAGATGTGCTATGACTGAAAGCCTCTGACAAGATACATTCACTATAGGTACGTTTAGTATATAGAATCCATATTTCTGTTAGTGTATGTATTATTGTACATATTATATTATCATAACGTGGTACCTTGAAACGTAAAAATCTTAATTCGACCAAGAAAATATTTGTATCCCATTTTTTCTTCAAGATAAACTTGAAGAGTATAAAGAATCTATTTTTAAATGAAATTTTCGTTTGATGTGGCGGTTTTTGTTTTAAATCAATTTGAATTTAAAGTGAAAGAAAATTAAAGATAATAAAATCGTTAGCATATTCTTAAAGTACATGAGAATGCATTTCTAAAACATCATAATGAAAGTCCAGTCGGATTGGCAAAGTTACAATAACGTGAAGGTGAGAAGCACGTGAAAAAGGGAATGTTTTAGGCCCCTTTATATTGACAACCGGTTGATGAAGACGAACCTCTCTGAATAAGTCGCCATAATTTTAAATCACTGTAAAAAATACATTAAGGGGGTATTTCTATTCGACAGGACCAACAAATTTATTTTTTTTATTTTCTGATAGTGTGTAGTATGTTGATATTGTAACCAAAGGGACTTGTTTGGTTCGAACTTTTTAACGAAGCTGCAGCTGGATCAACTGCGCAGAGCGGAGAGTACTCAGCCGCACGCTGTGGAGGGCCGCCTCGGCTGACAGGCCGGCAGGTCATAAATGTGTATAATTGAGTCATTGTTCGCCTCAAACAGGTTTTCCTTCGCCAATACGATGTTCCGGAAGCATTTATAGATTTGTATCCAAGTTCTAGTCGAAACTTTCAGTGTTAGGTCTGAATTTTCAGTTTTACGCTACATGTTGAGCAAGTCGTTTTTCTCAAAACACGATTTTTTAAAATGGCTGACATGATTCCGTTGAAACCACTCGACCGATTAAGCTCAAATTTAGAGACTATATTAAGCAGATGTTTGGCTATAGCCCGAAATGAAATAAATAAAAAATAATTATTTTTGAATTTTCAGCAAGTCAAAAACTACCCCCCAAAAAGTTAATATTCGTAGACAAAATTTCAAATGGGCGTCATTTTGTCAATTTTCAATATTTTTGATTTGGTTTAGTTCAGGCTGTAGCCGTACTCGTATATTTTAAGAATCTTTACGATTTGTTGCTTCGGATGACCTGGAGCAGCTGAATCATGTCAGCAAATTGTTTAAGATCTGCTTAAGAATTTTAAAAAACTTCCATTCAGAAATATTTACAATTGTATTTTTTATGAATTTTTGAAAAACGCCTGAAAAATGCTCGGTCAAATAGAAATACTCCCTTAACAAAATCCTCTACGAATAAGCCGTGAAGCTCTTATCTCACTGTGAAATGGTTAACGAAGTATCACAGTAGTGAACATAGTCCCTTCGGATGTGGCTAGGTGCGGCCGTTCTGTGAGTCTTTCTGAATAATGTCCGCGCACGCGTTGCATCGAAAGTCTCATTGGCTGTAAATGGTGCACTTTTTTGAAACTATTACACGTATGAATCAATATTTTATAATAAATCATCATTGTGGAAATAATAAAAATTAATTTTCAGATCACAAAATAGTCTTTAAGAGTGCAAGGTGAAGTAGGATAAGGAGGGGCAGCGCCAACTGGTGGGGCAAAGGCGACTTTGCTTATAACATCGCTATTATTTAACAATTTTAATATTACAGAAAACAGTTTTGACAACGAAAGAATGAAAGATTAGCTAGCAGAAATATAAAGTTTTCAACATTAATGGCAATACTTACAGTATGAAAATTTTATATTTTGACAGATTACACAATGATACATTATTTCATTATAATAGTTGAACCTAATTCAAGTCCCAAATATTTTAAATATCGTAAATAAATGAGGCCTCACCAGTGGGGCAAGCATGGCCAAAATAATAGCTAACACGTGCTTAGGTTATGAACGTGTCATAAGTTTTGTCGATAAGTGATTGATAATGTAGAGCAGCCACTTATCTTCTGGGCTACATGCAAGAAACTATTAAATATTATTATTTTAAATCCGGTCGGTAGAGCGGGTGTTTTGTATTGGTATGGTAGAAACCTTTGCGCGTAGTCCGTCTCTAGTGCAATGTCAACGCACAAGAGGTTATATCGCAGCTATCACTATTTTTATTAGAAATAACCTATTCTTCTTGCTGGAAATGTTTTAAGGTAATTTTTTCAGTATATGAAATACCACAGAAGCGAATCATCATATTTTGCCATCTTCAGATGTTTTTTTTTTTTTTTTTATACCATTAAGCCGTTTCCCTTTCGGCGAGCCTCTAGGGGTAGGCGTGACACTACCCGATTCGGGTAGTGTTTCTAGGTGGATAGTTTCTTGTAGTAAATAACTACAAGCGTGGGCTCACCACACCCACGACCGCCAATAGCAACGCAGTAGTATTATTCTCGAACGGTCACCCATCCAAGTACTAACCGCGCCCAACATTGCTTTTGATTTTCATAAAAAGCTGCGGTTGGCTTTGCCCTCGGGTGTGGGGCAAAGCCGGCGAAATACAGCTTGTTGGAAATAATTGAATTATTATATCATTTTCTCATTAATGTAATTAATACTTATAGAAATATGATATACAATAATGTAGGACTCGAAATTACCGTATTTACCGTATTTATTTATCATTAAAGAAATTATTCAAACAAACAAATTCTAAACTTCTGCAAGCATAGGATAGATCTAACTAAATTATATAATTATTTATTTGAAATACTCGTATGTGTAAATTAATTTATTAAAATTAGAATGAATGACATTAGGTATATTTGTAATTTTATCAATTAATTATTTACTTTGAGTTCTAGCGCCCGGGTACCAGTTATTATAAAACAAATTCCCAAATAAACAAATTTAACCGGAAATCCTTAAAAGTACATAAATATTTACAAAAAATAAGTTCAAGACCTGAGCCCTCTAACACACTTAACGAAATAGACCAATATAATGTAGCATCGAAACTCTTATGTGTTATAGGTTTACCATCATTAGCAACAAAATTAGTGAACCGTGGATTGACAGTGAATACCTTAATTACAAAAATGAGGTACAAAACGTGATGAAGAAATATAAAAAATCTAATTTTTCTAACAAAGATAAACAGAAATACCTTGCAATCAAAGACAAGTATGGACAACAGACGGATATTAAAAGAAGACATACAATGATAAATAAAATATTCTGGATGCATCCAATGCGCATGACTCCACATCCTTCTGGAAGATCATCAATCGCATGCGATTTAGTAAAAATGCTTTTAATCAGATTCCCATAGGATACTGGGCTACATGTTTGCATAGTATTTACCCTCCTAGAATCAAATACCCTTATCTGCTGCAAACTATTAAAAACCCTGTACTAGATGACTTACTAACATCATTGTGATTGTGATTTCTTCTACTCAACATTCAATCTCATTCCTCTCAAACCATGATCTTATCAGCATCCAATACCAGTAAAAATATAAATGAAACTGAATTTCTTGAGCACCTCTCTACTTATGACTGGAATAGCATTTCTACTGAAAAGGATATAAATAGAAAGGTGATTTGCCTGAGTACATTTTTATCTTTAGCCTTTGATAATTTTGCGCCTCTCCATACCCTTAAATCAAAGAAGAAGTCCACTCCTTGGATCACTTCTTATATCGAAGATTTAATAAAAGAAAGAGAGAAAAAACGTAGATTGGCTAAAAGAACAAAAAATAGTATTATTCAAGCCGAATTTCGTTAATTGAGAAACTTAGTACAAACCAAAATCTGAGATTCATACAATCGATATAATTACAATTCTATCAAAAATAGGAATAAAAATGAAAACATCTGGCTTCTCTTAAGACGACTTGAACTTACTCCTGCTAAACACTTGGCTCCTGATAACAATTTCTCCCCTGCAGACCTTTTGACAGCTTTTACTGCAAAATCCACACTCCTTTCAACAGCACTCCTTCCCCGTCCTCAGTTCCCTCTACTTTTGATGATACGAAATTATTCTTTTCTTAGATATCGCAAGAAACCCTAATTAAAAAACTCTTCGAGGTAAAATCAAATGCTCAAGGATCTGATGGCATTTCTATTAAAATGATTCGCCTTGCTTTACCAGTCATTGCTGGCCCTATACTCTTGCATATCTACAACACATCTCTGCAGGTGGGAATATTTCCTGATGCCTGGAAAGATGCATCTCACTGCTCACATTGAAAAAAACAATTTAGTGGACCCAATGCAATCTGGGTTCCGTGCAATTGATAGGAGGGAAATAATAGTTGTTGTTCTTTTCGACTTTTCTAAGAATTTTGATACAGTTAACCATAATCTACTATTGACGAGGCTCAAATCGCTTCACCTGTCGAATATGGTTGATAAATGGTTTGAATCTTATGTTAGTAATCGTTCTGAAAGAGTACAAATTAGCAATGGCGAACGGTCTGATGGTGAGGAGGTTAAGAGTGGTGTCCCTCAGGGATCCACGCTTGCATCCACTTTATTTAATATTCACACCTCTGAACTTGGTAGCGAACTTCGTCGTTGCAATTATGACAAATATGCTGATGACTTTAAGCTTTACCTTTCCGGCCAACCGCCAATCTTAAGAGCTTATTTCAAAAGGTACTGGCGGATATTGATCTAGTAGTGGTGCAGTGGGCCTTGACAAGTGGCCTCAACCTTAACCCTGCTGAGACTATGGATATAATTATGGGTCCTTCTTCCTCTCCATCATTTGAAACTATTGCAACCCTACCTCCTCTCTTGATCGATGGACGTCTTATCCTCTTTATAGAATCTGTGAAAGATTTAGTTTATATTCTTAATCACTCTCTCACTTTGAATGAACAAATTGCGGATATTTCAAGGAAAACCTTTAGAGTCCTCCAACAGCTTAACAGGAACAAAGAATCACTTCCTACTTCAACGCGTATCCTCCTAGTTAAAAGCCTCATCCTTCCTTTCTTTGACTACGTTTGTGTGTTTTATGACGATATTACTGATAAGCTGAATGCTAAACTTGAGCTTACGCTTAATGCTTGCATTCCGTTCATCTATAACATCCCTAAAACGGAACATATTACTCAGTATAGAGAACGAGCAGGACTTCTTAATGTCGCCAAAAGAAGACAATTTTTTATGGGTAATTTACTTTATAGCATATTCAGTAATGAAGCTCCGCGCTATTTTTTTAATCTCTTCCATTTTATTGACAAAGATCAACCAACACATTCCAAACTCCGTGAAAGGAAAACAGTACTAAAAATTCAGCCACACCGCACGTGTAAAATGCAAAGGTCTTTTGTTATTCGTGGTGCTCGCCTTTAGAACAAACTAACTTTAAGGGTGTTGGTTAACTCCGACTTGGAAATTTTTTTTATAGGCACGGCACTGCCTCCATATATAATTTTTCCCAAGTATTTGAGAGCGAAAGAAAGAAAACTTGTTAAATATCCGGGGTTTTGCGAGATCCTCGGATCAACGAAATTTATAGGAATGAAGCCTTTTGCTGAGGCGATAATTATTTTCGCGGAAATTATTAATTTTTATCTATCAGCGGATAGCAGAAGACAGCATTTGAACGGCGAGAACCGTTCGCAAATTTGTTTTTTTACTCACAATTCTGACATTACAGAAGTATTTCCAGGGGTACTCTCGTCAAATTTTTTTTGGTTCTAATTTTTTTCCAATACATTACCGTGAATATGCATAAATATTATAAAAATATTAATAAATATTAATATTTTTTGAATAGGGTGGAGCAACAAAAATCTTTTTTATGATAAGCTTTTGAAGGGCGAAGGTGCAAAAAATGCCCTTTATCCCCCAATAAATTATCAATAAAATGAAGAACATGAATAAAATCAATAAAACGAATGAAACGGATCAAATGAATCAAATAAATGAAATCAATAAAATCAATAAAATCCACGAAATCAGTGAAACCGATATAAATTTTATTTTATTGATTTGATTGATGTTGTTCATTGATTGTTCAATTGATTTTAGTGATTCATTTGATTGTATTTTTTTAAAAATCGAATATTTTAATTGATTTTCTTTATTTTATCACAAAATCCAATGAAATGAATCAATAAAATCAATAAATTGAATAAAATTATAATCAATAAAATCGGAATTATACTGATTTCAGTGATTTCATCCACAATCTATTGTTTTTTTTTCATTCATTTCATCGTATTTTTTAATAAAATAAAGAAAATCAGTATGAATATCCGATTCTTTTATTAACAAATACAATGAAATGACTCAATGAAGTCAATAAGGTGAATAAAATACTAGAATCAAATTATTATCCATAAAATCAAAATTGCACTGATTTTAGTAATTATAGTGATTTTTTTCATTTCGTTGATTTTGATGCGTTGATTTATTTATTTTATTGATTTTAATGATTTTATTGATTTTATTGATTTTGTTCAATTTATTACATTATTTATTGTAAATATTTAAATTTTGTATTAAAAAATTCAATCAAACGAATCAATGCCATCAATAAAATGAATAAAATACTAAAACCAAATTATTATCAATAAAATGAAAATTGCACTGATTTTACTGATTTTAGTGATTTTATTCAATTTATGGATTTCATTGCCCTTACTGATTTTTTTATTTTTCATTTTATGGATAATAATTTTATTTTTTTATTTTCAGTGATTTTATTGATCTACTTGATTTTTTGTATTAAAAAATGGAATGGAATAAATCAATAAAAGCAATAAATTGAATGGAATCACTAGAATAAATAAAAGCGATTTATTATAAAAAAATCAATATATCAATTTTAATATGATTTTCTTCATTTTAGTGATTTTATTCAATTTATTGATTTTATTGGCGCTGTTAATTTATTTGATTTCATTGATAATAATTTTATTTGATTGTTTTTAGTATAATGTCATTCAATTTATTGATTTTTTTATTCATTCCATTGTATTTTTTAATAAAATGAAGAAAATCAGTATAAATATTCGATTCTCTTATTAGAAAATACAATCAAATGGCTCAATAAAATCAATAAATTGAATGAGACTACTAAAATCCATAACATCAATTTATTATCAACAATAATCATCATAAATTATAAATTGATTGATCTATAAAATTGGTGCATTTGCAGTTGCTGCCTTCAGAAACTTTTTAAATATTTGTGCCACGATTTCACGAGTGGCAATGTGTGGTGCGGACTTCAGAGGCAGAGCATTGAAGATTCGGATCGGAGCACGAATTTGACAGCCGGTCTGTTTGCCGAGTTTGCTCTGCTGCTTACCAATACAGTCTTGTGGTCCTCACATACACGGGACATCTCAATTTTCTTTCGGGTTTTTCTCCATTTCGCGACGTATTTCGCGAAATTTAGGTTCGCCATCATCAAGTTTTGGGTCTTCGAATATTGGCTGACCCCTGGAAATACTTCTGTGATGTCAGAATTGTGAGTAAAAAATAAATTTGCGAACGGTTCTCGCCGTTCAAATGCTGTCTTCTGCTATCCGCAGATTTCTCCCTTTCGAAAAATTAATAATTTCTGCGAAAATAAATTATCGCCTCAGCAAAAGGCTTCATTCCTATAAATTGCGTTGATCCGAGGATCTCGCAAAACCCCGGATATTTGACAAGTTTTCTTTCTTTCGCTCTCAAATACTTCGGAAAAATTATGTATGGAGTGAGTGTCGTGCCTATAAAAAAAATTCCAAGTCAGAGTTAACCAACACCCTTAAGCATACGAAATGCACCTTCACAATTTGTCTTTAGAAAATTCCTTTTTGGCTACTTACTTAACACATCAAATCCTACTCTCGAAATCACATATTGGTAACACTTGAATCTTTAATTAAAAATATATATGAGTGTGTATATGAATGCGTATTTACCTTTAAGTATGTATAATTGCGTATGTATATTTATAGTATCCTTCTGTTGATAACCCGCATCTAATTATGTGTATTATAGTTTATTTCTTTACTTTTGTCAAATACCCAATTTTTGATTTCATTCGTCAAATCGATCGCCGTTACATTTTAATAGTAATATGTATCACCTGTTCCTTATAGGGCTATTTAGCCCCAGGAACTTTTCATAAATAAATACAAAATAAAAATACAAATAAAAGAAACTCGCTACAGTCTCTCTAGATACCGCTTGGGGAAAACAAGTGGAACGGATGGCCTTAATTACGTTTTTTTCAAATTTCTGCCACATAGCTGACTAGAATATCTGAGAGCTTTCTTTAGTTATATATTACAACGTGAAAAGTATATAAGAGATCCCAAAAATGGGTCTCAGAAATTAAACTCACCCCCGAATTTCAAACAGGTTTCAGAAGAGAGAGGGTTTGTAAGGATAACCTTTTTGTCCTTTCATCGATAGTACCAATACAAATACAACTACTTTACCCAAAACGGAAAGTTTATGCATTATTTATAGATTTAATGTAATGTAATGTAGAATTAATCGCCATATATTGTGGGACAAATTACACAATTTGGGACTTAGCTCGAAGTATATAAGAATGTTACAATATTTTTATAATGAGGCGACTTGTGCAATTCAAGCCAAAAATCAGGCAAAACAGAAAAAGTAGATATTACTATAGGTATTTCTTCAGGGAGACGTTACGAGCCCTTTTCTTTTCTCCACACTTCCTAACGACTTTGACGAATACTTAAAGAAATATTGAGGTAGAAGAATATCAATAGGTTTTGAAAAACGAGGTCAATATTCTTGCGTATACTTTTTCGGGTCGCCCTAGTTGGATTTTGGCGTCTGGCCTCAGTTCGAAGAACATCACAAAGGCAATTAACACCGATTCCATTCATCTCCTAACATACTCCTTTGGTTTGCACACCTGGTCCATGACTGACCTCGAGAGGCTTAACAGAATTATCCGCGTGAAAATGTCTGAGCACCGAATGCAGCATGAAAGGACAGCAGTATCGAGAATAGTTTTGCCACGCAAGCTTGAAGGCAGATGGATTTTCGATGTTTGTCAATTGTGTGACTCTCAGGTGATGCAATTGTGCCAATATTTTCAAAACAGGCCTAACATCTCACTCTACAACCACATCTGTAGAGTTGACCTGTATACACCCGTAAAAATGACAAGCGTTGATTTCCACAACATCAGACATCTCAAAACTGAACAGCTAGTTGCTCAGTGGCGAGTTAAAAAATTGCACAAACAACACCCCTGAAAATTAGATCTTCCTTTCGTGGATAGTGATGCCCCAAACCTCTGGTTAAGGCGCTTGAGAACTCTTTCCAGAAACGGAAGGATTTGTCATTGCTATCCAGGACAGAGTAATCAAGACGAGGAATTACCAAAAACACATCCTCAATGTGGCGGCAGTTATTGACAGATGCCGCCTTTCTGGAAATCCCAATGAGAACATCGAGCACATCATAATGCATTTTGTAACATCCTGATAAAAAAAAGTCCTTAGACTCTGGGTTCAAAAAACGCCAGGTTTCGAGATAGGAGGGACCAAATCTCAAGATGAGGTCCATGGACCCTTGAGGACATAGCATGAAATGATATGTCACATAACACGGCATGACATGACACATGACATGACGTGAACATTACATGACATAACATAACACATGCCATGACACATGACATGACATGACATGACACATGACATAATATGACACATGACATGACATGACATGACATGACATGACATGACATGACATGACATGACATGACATGACATGACATGA